>JAWWEQ010049200.1:0-14019 GCA_035583055.1 Torymus tubicola
TATACATATGTACAGACCTATACAATTAAACAATTTTTGTCGCCTTCGAGAGAGGAGAAATTTTTCGAAAATTATATACGTGCTTTCTTTAATGTATCACTGGAACAAATTATTATTATATACTTGAGTTTTTTTTCGTTATAGTTTAATTTATTTTCACGCGTACCAAGAACCCAAACAACTCGTTCTCGCCTCATCAGTGTACCTCATCCTCATTCTCTCTACGACTTTCTTCACGATCACCTTTTCCCATCCCCGTCACATTCAATAGACCAGAGTCACCCTCTTCCACTAATTAGTCACTCGCGTCATCAGCTTAATTTCCCTTATCCCTCTTGGTTTATATACACTTTCAGTGCGCGATTCGCCGAAGCCTACAATGAACTAGGTGAGGGAGTGAGAGGAGCTATATGAGAAATCAAAACTAACGAGACCGTGTGTGTATTGTTGTGTCGACGACTACGGCGACTAGCTTTCACTGTATACTCCCGTCGTCGTCGTCACTGTTGTTTCCCGGCGGCGCTTTTCTCCAGAAAATTACACGGCGCGGACGGGCACAATGCTGACGACGACGAAAAATCAAGATAGAGAGACGAGTTGTCGTCGTTTCCCCGCCCTTCCCCGCCGCTCTTCGTTGTCAAAACAATTATCGCACGTGTGCGCATGCCCGTGTGTATATACTTTCTTTGCGCTAATTGCAGAGTTGCTCGTTCGCGAATTACGACGACAATGTTGTCGTGGCGAAAGAGAACCACTGTTACTGTAGTCGTAACAACGTGTATAGTTGAGATGTGGAATATCTTCTTTTTTTTCTTTTTTGGTATGGATTGTGTTATCGTAATTGGAATTCTAGTATATAAATTATATTAAATTTTATATGTATGCCACTGCAGATGTGGTGAAATACTGGTGGCACGTGTTGACACGCGTCTGTACGTGTTTAATAATCTGTACAAATAAAGAAACGGAAAAGTTCACACGCTAAATGAGCGTGTGTATATATTATATCTTATGTCAGTCCATAACTTTTTTTTTTCAAGAACACAATAGACCTACTGCTACTGCGTATTTGTTTTTTCTCATGTGGTTATACGAATTCGCTCGTGTTATCGTTACGAAATTTTGCGAACATGGGAGAGATAAAAATGAATAGCTTGTAACTGAAAAAACATATGGTAGAAAACTACGCGAGAATAAATGGCGGGGTAAAGGAGTATGTACATAATGCAAATGAAAAGTGTTGATGGTAACGAACAACTTGTACCATCGTTAATTTAGAATTAAGCTTTACCACGAAAAATATTTAAACAATCTTATTCTATCAGGTTCAGGATAATTTTCTATCATACAGATCTATAACTTGAGAAAATTTAGTGTAATGTACTACTCGAGGCGAAAAAGCTACTCTTGTTTTTCACTCAACCACTCCCGTGTACCCCACCAAAATCACTTATCATTCTCATTATTCCCCATATCGATTCTCGCATACAAACCAGCAGCAACAGCAGCTCTCGATCTTATTTCACTGGTACACATATTTTTCACTACCGGAGCGAACGTAAAATACCAACAGTCATTGTCCGTAACGAGATCGGCCGATAATCCAGCTCTATTTTCCTAATCATCTGTGAAATTCAAGCCTACTGTACCGCACTTACGAAACAAGCCTTCTCCCAATTAACCTATGCAGTGGACGATGAAAACCTTTGCTTATAGAACTCGTGGTCTCGAGAAGGTCATCGTAACGCGGTACGCACGTACGGTGTATAATATCATATAGTGAAAGAAGAAAGCGC
This sequence comes from Torymus tubicola, assembly GCA_035583055.1. Classification (NCBI taxonomy): domain Eukaryota; kingdom Metazoa; phylum Arthropoda; class Insecta; order Hymenoptera; family Torymidae; genus Torymus; species Torymus tubicola. The sequence goes on from JAWWEQ010049200.1 coordinate 1,797, forward strand.
ACTCGCATATATAAACATGAAGAGCACCAGTTCGCTTGTATACAAGTATATTATGCGCATAACAATATATATATGCGAGACAGCGCGTGTATAATGCGAGCTAGACGCGTGTACTATTTATTTCGATTTTATATAATTAGTCGCACGTGTGTGGCGATTCGCGCATATAGATGTCGATCCAAAAAAGAAAAAATAATGCAATCTCTGTCATTGCCATAGTAGTGGTGTACGATTTAATTGGAGCACAGTATATTATACAGAGACAAGAAAGTCGTCTAGTAGTTTTTGCATTACAATGTCTACTGCAGTGCTGCCGGTGTATATATAGAGTTTTCGAAACTCATTAAAGCACGACGATGTCATGGGACCTTGTGCAAATGTTATATATAGAATACTACACGACGTTTCGTTTTACATATCCATCATAATTCAATGTGTATATCAATTCTCGGTCTCGTTACTCGAAGTCTAGGATATTTATATATGAATGGCTGTCTGGTAACGTAGTGTGCAGACATCGCATACGTATAAGGTATATTGTGCAGCAGGCTCTTTATTGCAGAACCGTGAAAAACGAAGGAAAACCGCGCGAGGCGCTACTGAGCGCAACCTCGATGGCAATTAAGGCGTGACATGTGCTCTATACGTCCTCGTTGGAAAATGTATTATATATCTTTGATGTGCAAAAAAAAACAACAACGACAATAACAGCAACGGCGGCGAAGGAGCGTCCGTTTATGTGTATTACAGTGTGCGAAATGTGTGTTTCAGTGGACTTTGCCTATACTGTAAAAGTCGAAAAAGCATAGGTGACGTAACGGAAGATAACATGAATATGAACTTTGAAGTTTTCGTTTTTATGTTGTATGTTTATTATTAAAAATAGATCGTCTCTCTTTTACCTACATTATCGCCCAGAATAAAGAAGAGAAAGGTCAAAAAAAGACCGGTGCGTACAACGGGAGTCAAACTTTGACTCACCTTTCGAGTATAAAAATACCCACCGTGTGCACGCACTTTTGCACCTACTTCCCTCGTTTTGTTCTTCAAACATCTCACTGCAAAAATTAATTACCATCCAGCGCGAGTAATGATTATCGTTGCTCCAAGCAACCGCCGCGACGACGACACGAACCCGCCAATTTTCCATCATCTAGTCAGCCTGGAATCCCTCGCGGTCATCGACTCTCTTTCTCTGTCAGATAACAAAAAAAAAAGAACAGCACAAACTCTTGGTGCGCTCCCTAATTATCACGCCTACGAACTTCAGCACCACCAGGACGACGATGGCATGGAAAAACGTTGGAATCTCCGTCAAAAACCGAGGCTATCGGTAAATCCGCCACTTAAAATCGTTCCGCATTTTTCTCTGTCCCTCTCTCTCTCTTCGAACGAGCAAAAACCAAGAGAGAGAGAGAAGTGCAAGAGAAACCAGGAGAGTTATAAAGCAAACAAAGCACAGAGGAAAAGGGAACGACGGCCTTGCGAGGGCGCGCACGGGTATATAACCAAAGAATCCGGATCGACCGCAACAGCAGCAGCAACAGGCCTCATTAACGGAGGAGGAGGCAATACCGCCACTGTGTTGTTGTTGCTGCTGCTGCGCTTCATTTGCATATACAGAGAGTTTTTTTCGGCCGACTTTTGCGGCACAATGTGATAGTAAATTTGCTCGATTTTTACTAGGTGGAGAGGATACGGTAGAGGCGTGGGCGGCTGCTGGGATTACGGTAAAGCCGCGTGGGTTTTGTATAGGAGATACGCCGCGCTAGGGTTTGGGATAATATAAAGATGTTAGGAGAATTATTGATGGTGGAAGGTAGGCAATGAATTCCATGTGGATTTTGCTTTTCTTGATCGTTGGATAAAGGCGGTATTAAATTGTTGGACGTAGGAAACGATATCTTTTTGGTTTAGTTGGTTAACCGGAATTGATGTATACACTCTCGGTGTTGTCTCAGAAACGTTGTGGGTTTACGGGAAGGTGTGTGTAACAAAGAATGGCAGTAATGTCTAGATTGTCGTTAGGAAAAATAAATATACATTTGGAAAACATAACCTTTTAAAATTAAACTCTAAAAATATTGTTCTAAATTAAGATCAATATTACCGTAATTAGTATATCTATTTTTAAAATTTCTTCGTGAAAGGAAATCGCTCATATACTGTATCCAAGAAACTCTTTGAAAAACTAATGACAAGATACACTGAATTCCAAAGATTCCGTTCCCATATACAGCTTTAAACTCGTTAACTATTTTCGAGAGTTATATTCTTAATGTCAAAGGTCGACAACTCATATAATTTGCATACCAAAAATCGGTAACATTCCTGGTAGCATCAATTCAAGTGTAAATTATTGTTTAAACACACATATGAATGGAATTTTTATTTTCATTATTAATAATCAGTTTGGTTTACAGATTAACGCCAGTCGGTTAATGCAAGTCTTTAAAGAGTATATTTTCTCTACTTCATTATATCTGCTATATCACTGTATAAACAACAATTTTCTCATTCACTAACCGACAAATTGTAAATACGTAACTTCATTTGTAAAATAAGCCAAGCTTCACCTGAAAAATGGCAAAAAGAAGCAACAACATACTCCCGAAGTATCAAAAAAACAACGAACCAATAACTTCTTATCACCAACGGCAATAAAATCCCACCATCGCTCTTCCATCGCCATAAACTTCTCTCTCGCGGGAAATTTCAAACCGCCACGTCGGCTCTTTTTCTACCCTCTTCTATATACATACACATATATAACCGGTCGCGAATTCCATAGACGTATACGGTACGCGAGTAGTGTGTCAAAAAAAACCGTCGCGCCTCGTTTTCCGAATGTGGTGCTACTACGATGTGGGTCTTTTATTAGCGCGTCGTGTCTCGTGGCCTCCTTCGTGTATCTCACGCGCACGCGTTAAGGTCGCCGACTGACCGATTGATCCTCCTCCTGGGTGTCTGTCGACTGTGTACGCATGCGTACCGGTATCATTAATTATACTAGTGTTATATAGAAAAAGAACGATGTGTCTCGCGGGAACTGGCTTATCCTTTCAATTGCATCTCTTTTCTACAATGAAGATTAGAGCCTGGGAGAATGCAGATGACAGAGCGAGCGACCGCGTTGTTTGTCTTCTAGATCCTATCGGGAACAAAGTCGCGGTTTCTGGAGCAATTCGCCAGAGAGAGAGAGAGAGAGAGAGAGAGAGAGAGAGAGAGAGAGAAGTGTGTACATATAAATAAGTAGAGAAGCGCAGGACGATTTGTTGTTGTTAAAGTGGTAACGGATCGCATTGTGCGATGGGGTTCTTTTTTAATTAATTAGTGATGATATGAGAAAGATCGCGAACAATGCGTCGTTGGTGATGTGCGCTTGTATAGTGTAGGCTAAGTTTTATTTTTATTTTTTTTTTATTAATGCTGTGTCGCGGTTGGAAATTCGTGTAGAGAAGAATGTGTGAAAATGATGATTAGGTTTTAATGCGGATTGTAATTTGGAGATGAGAACAGTTTTTAAAATAAGATTAATACTGTACAGTTAAATATTTTTATGTGATACAGATAAAAAATTATTGATAGTGTATATTCAGAATTTAATTTATAAGAAATTTTCAAAAAAAATTTAATACAAATCCTTACAATTTTAACTAAATACCAAGGGAAAAGTTATGAAACACAAAATCTTATATTGTAATGCGGTTTATTTCATAATTTGAAAAAAGAAAAATAAATTTTTTCTGTTCGATTCAACTTTTTCAAATCTATACATATCACCAAGTAAATCTCTAAAAGAACCATACCATCTAACACCAAAAAAACATCAAATATGTAATCACTTCCTACCGCGTCCTTCATCTATTTTAACCTCCTTGCGCAAAGGCACGTTCTTATCAGTCCTCATAAAGCCTCGAGCACTCTCGCATTCTATTTCCATCTCCGCTATACGAACCATCACTTTTGCGCGAGCGAGCGCGCGCGCGCGGCTTATTACGCCTTTCATCGTCTAACCCCTCGCTAAAAAGTTCCAATATCTCCGGGCAATAAACTCGCCAGCGCACCGTTACACACGAGAAGAGATAGATAGATCGAAATTTCGATCTCGGATCGCCTATCACAGCACACAACGGTTGCATAAGTTGCCCGCCGCACGTATTATATATATATACACGAATATGAAGATGCATCGGCAGCACGGAAGTTCTGATTTTCTCATGGTGTATATATACCTATATATTACAGATGATTTCCAAGAACCCATATACACAACAGCGCACGCGAGTATATAATTGGAATTAATTTTCACGATTTATTCGGTAATTTCACGAGGGGGTAATCTTTTATTGCAAGACTGCGAGCAGTAGTATGCTATATATATATACATAGAAAAAAATGCTATATAACGTTCGCTATTTTCTGACAAACATATAGCAATTCAACGCGAACTTTAGATGCTCCAACGGTTGGCTCTCACGTATTTGTGAAACCTGCGAGTAAAGATCACAAACGTATATATACAGCTCGACCTCGGTATACGCAACCCGAGCACACCGCTTTATTAATATACCATGAGACGGGCGCGTGCAGGGCTATTAATTAATTAAACAAACCCGCGCGGATAAGATAAAGCCAAAACCATATACGCGAGCGTGCATTAATTCCGCGACTTATAACTCTCTACGATAACGCACACACACACATATATATACAAACATGCTTCTTCTTTTTCTTTCTGTTGCTCCTGCTGCTGGCTGAATCTCATTAGCGAACGGCGAACAAGCGCCATAAACAAAAAGCAGCCCAAGCAGTGCGCTGTATAAGTATTAATATCATCTGTGTATGGCGCGTCGTATATGCGTGTACTACTATACCCCCCGGTGTCATCGGTGCTATGGCTTTTCCCGGATGAGAGAGGCACGCGTGCGTGCAATTTTTTTTCCTTTTTTTTTTGTTTTTCGTAGTTGTGGTGTACGTAGAGAGAGAGAGAGTGAGATGAAGGGTTCTGCAACGTGCGCTTCCCGGATGATCATTGTTGATATTCAAATGCAGGTTTATTAGCATGTGTAGTCGCGACGCGACGCGCTTGGTATAGGATGTATTTCGCGTTTTCTCTGCGTGTGTGTGTGTGTGTGTATGGGTTGTGGAATGCGGAGGGGTTTTGTCTCGTCGTTTGTAACCTAATTGCAAAGTATGTGTGCGGTGATAGGAAAAGAGGGTTGGAGAGAACGTGAGTTATATATTCAATAATGCATGGAAATGTTTTTAAAATTTATTCAGATGAAGCAGATAAGTGTTTTACTATAAAATAATTAATTTTTTCGTATATTAATTTGATTATTGAAGTGCCTATCAAACTAACCAAAGGATGCAATAACGCTTATACCTTTCGCTTATTGCTATATAGCGATGCAAGAATCTTTGAACCTATTTCTGATCTCTTGTATCTACAAAGCAAACGACATCACGGTATAGTTGTAATCAAACTGAAGACTATATCTATCAATATACCTTACTTTGCCAAAGTTCTCTGAATGAAAGAGCAATATTTATTAAACAAATTCAGCTCTAGATCATACAGTATGTAAATTGGGCAGTAAAAACATCTGATAAGTTAGCGAGCCCATTTAGATAAATAAAAGATTTTACTACTGTATTAATTGTCGTAAATTAGCCTTAAATAAGCCGTAAAATTTAAAAATTTGCCGTTTGCATTTTTTTTAAATGAGGGGACCGCTAAGTTGAAATGCAACACTGTAAGAAAACTTCCATATATATAGATATACTATGTGTACATTTGGAAACTCAAAATGTAAACACAGTATATCTATATATATGGAAGTTTTCTAAGAGTGAAGTTAGCGGGTCACCACCCCAAAACTCGTTAAAAATATGTACACGCGAAATGAAAAAATAGTATTGCTCTGAATGTACAAATAAATGGAAAACAGATGAACCGAATTAAGAAGACAAAATATCTTGGAGTGATATTTGATGAACACATGAATTGGAAATGTCACGTAACATACATAATAAATAAAGCTAGATATGTGCTTTTCATCTTCAAAAAACTCATCAATATAATATGCCTTTTTCTATAGCATTGCTACATATGGAATTATAGCATGGGGTGGGACTTACAATAATGTATTAAAATTACTGGAATCTCTGTAAGTAAGAATTTTTAGCCTTATCTTTGGTAAATACGATACAACAAATGGATACAACTTGAAACCTATAAGCATAAAACAAACTTTTCTACTTAACTCACTAGTATACTACCATCAAGAATTGCAAAACAAATTCTTAGCATCTACAAACAGGACTAGAAACAAGAGTATCAATTTAACGCATATCAAGAAAACTATGAGATATAAAAGTAGTAAATATAACACGATAAAATATTTTAACATGCTCAGCACAGAACTAAAAACACTAAAATCATGTAAAAAAAACATTAAGATGAAGTTAAGTAAATATAGCACTGGTCGCTCCTTCTCAGGTTCGTCTATAACTTGTCTTCGGAGCGCTCCACCGCTCCTTGATGGATCAAGAACAAAAACATATAAGAAACAGCTAGGAAGACCAGATTAATTTAAGCTTAATTTATCTTTCATGATATAAATTGTCATTTTTTCTTTTATTCTTTTTATCAAGTGAGTTTACTTAATTGTTAACATTTTGAAATTTTATAATTTCTAAAATAATGTATTATAAGATACTCTGCGGCCAAATATTATTATTAAATATTTTTAGTCAATAGGTTTATATTTTTAAGTTCATTTTTGTTACCATACCTATGTACAGGCGCTTTGTGCACCTCTATAGGATGCTGGGTAGTCAGACTATAAGGTTGTTATAGCCCGGTACTACAGGCATTATTTGTAGATCTGGTTAAATAAATGAAAATAAATAAAATAAAGCATTAATTATTAAAAAATGACATTAAATTATTTCATTCGCCCAGTAACGTCATATGCACGTTAGGCTGGGCACCCTAACTAGCCATAAAGTTTATTCACGATCCTAAAACGGCGACCATCTAAAATTTTCTCAAAAACTTTCCGCATTACTTGTGCGATTTAAACACAAAAATTTCCAATGAATATTATAAAAGTATTCTTTTTATTTACATAATTAACCAGAAAAATATTAATGGCATCGATAGAAAAAAGAAGTGATGAATCAATGAGAATATGTTTTAAAAAAATGATAATTTTACTAAAAGTCATTTTATTTTAATTTTGTTTAAGGAAAATTAAAGCCTAGTCCATTCTGGGTGACCTACAATTTTATTTGTGCATATTTCAGTTACTACCATGATGTTTACTACCGCGGCTAATTCAAGCGATTCCATGGCTAAATAATACGGATAGAGTGGCAATTTTTTGTAGCGATGTTGATCGTTGCTGTTTCAGGAACACGAATACACGGTGTAACAAGTTAGCTGACTCAGCATGCTGAACAAATACAAGTACTCAATGCTATAGAACATCGTAGTCCACGGCTAGTACTGGAAATTTTTGTGTTTAAATCGTACAAGCAAAGCGGCAAGTTTTTGTGAAAATTTTAGATATTCGCCGTTTTAGGAACGTGAATAAACTTTATGGCTAGCTAGAGAGCCCAGCCTAACGTGAATATGACGATACTGGGCGTATGAAATAATTCTATGTCATTTTTTTGATAATTAACATTTTTTAATTTTGTTTGTGCGATATTTAACGACAAATTTTTAAATTTTACGGCTTGTTTACGGTTAATTTATGGCAATTAATGCAATAGTAAAATCATCTATTTATCGAAATGGGCCCGTTAACTTATCAGACGTGCAGTAAAACGCAATGTCGTTATTTGATTTTGTGATATACTGTACTTCAATTCGGTTCGACTGTGACACACGTTATTTTTGGAAGCGACATAACTTAGACATGGTTTACATAAATGTTCTCAAGTTCTAACGAAGTTACAACTGGTATATGTACCATTTTTTTTAATACTTATAATGGATTTTAGCCAATAGAGACTTAACATCCTTTATAACCAGTCATTTTTGAAAGACGAATTCAAATGCAAACAATTCAAACAAACACGCATACGCGCATATCAAGAACCAGAAAATATCTCTCACAACAAGGCACAAATCATCTTTCTTTACAGACCATATATATATATAAAATAATAACAGCGTCGCGACGCGAAGGAAAAATTTCCAAGCAACGCAAACCGAGACTTTCGCACACTCTGCAATCGCACCCCAATAAAAAGCCTGCCGCCGTGCGATAAAATCCCCTTCTCCCTCTTCATTACCTACAAATATGTACAAAGTTTCATAACGACCTCGTCCCTGCAATAAACCGTCTCGTCTCTTTCTCCTTCTCCACTCCCAGAAAGCACATAGACGTGCGTGCATGGTTAATCCTTATATTCACACACATACACGCCGGATAATCCGCGTACCAAAAGAAGAAAAAAACGCGTGTGTTAACTCGGGATTTCAATTAAGAAATGAACCCCGCGCGTGTATAGGAGGCATTACTGGGTTAGTAACATATCGCACGTATATACATAAGCGAGAAGGACTACAAAGAGGAGAGCTGCGAGTACGTTGAACCTTTATACGCAGGAATCTCGCACGTAGTGGGATAAAAGTATAAGGTATGAAGAACAAAGAGAGACGCGGTAGTATGATTCGGGTAATGAGAATTAAGCGGCACGACTGTTTGTCGTTATTGAGTGTAATTTTTTGAACGGGATAGGCGTGTAATAATAGGGGGTGTGGGAGATAAATGTGTGGCTGGCCTGTTGTTTGGCTTGTTTAATTGTGTGTATGTATGCGGGATGAAAGACTGTGGTGATGTGATTTTTGGAACACGGAACCGTTGCGGTGACGATTGTATGTTGTTATATATGTGCACATATATGGATTATACAACACGTTCACAGTAGCTCGAGTTACCGATTTTTGTGTGTCTTTCAATGTAAAAGTTTTTGAAATATCAATATTTTTTCAATTTAAAAAAAAGTGACACTGTTTTAACGTCAAATCAATTTTCCGTGCAGAAATTCAACATTGAAAAGATGGATGAAAAGTAGTCACCGATCATTAGCCAATGTTATGATTCCAACAAATTTTCCACAAAAGCAATTTCTGCTTGACAGTAAAGGCATTGTTTTCAGTTACTACAGTTTTGGTCTTAAAATTTGCTAACACCTTTGAAAGTTTAATATTAATCAAATCATTGATTATTACTTTTTGTTCATTTTCCCAATGTTTAGTTTACCTTAAAAAATGAATGTGCCGTTAAAACTGCGTCACAACACCGTTTTCCTGCGTTCCAATGTTTTTTCGTCTATTGTATGATATCTACAAAAAGAACTCAGTTAAAGTAAACTTTTTGTAGAATTGCACATATATAAGTTGTAATGGAAAAATTAGTGATTAATAAGAATAGTAATAGTTTTAAAAACGGCTGCACTAAACTTTCTTAATTAAACAATGCATTTTAACGTATAAACCGCGAACAAAATGATTCCGAGCAACGCTCTATACCTAAATGTATATATACGTGAGTAAAGCCACGTGTTCAAGCGCTTGTGAACGCGCGTCAATTTGAGCCTCTCTCGCTCATGTGGAAGAAAAATGAGTAGCAAGCGTCTATACATGCGGTGTAATAGTCGTCGGCTCATCGACTTAACGATAATGCCCTCGTCTATATGTCTCGACTCGCGTCGCATCGACCCGAGACACACACATACATACGCGTGCTCGACTCCGCAATTTTCCGGAAATTAATGTATACGCCAGTCTCGCGAGTCGAGGTATGAGAAAGAGAAGAACAGGAGAGTATACGCGCGTGTGCAGGAAGTGTGAACGAGAGTAAGAAGAATATAAGAGAGAGAGAGAGAGAGTTGAATGATCGATGAGAGCGAATGGAAAAATTCGACGTGCAGAGATCGATATATTATATATACGTAGTAGGTGTGTGTTTATCTGTATATTTATGAACAAAATTGAGGGATAAGTGTAATAATTAAGAGAGGTGGTGATAAATTCGAGCTTAATGAAATGCGTTTGCTCTCCCGGAATATATACATTTATCAAGATCGTCGTCGTCGTCGTCGTCGCCAAGGCTGATAGCTTTCGATTTAGATAAAGCGATTACACCTGTAAGTAATTGCCGGTGCTGGTTGTGTGGTCGCGTGTGCGTGGATTTTACAGGGGGACAGGGTTATGGAGTTTCCTGAAAAGGATCATTATTAAATTGAATTATTGGAAAAAATTACCGTAGAGGTATATAGTATATGAGTGATGGGTGCGGAGTTTTCTGTAAGGTTCCACTTGTTACTGTAATGAATACACGAGCAATGCGTTCGAGGATATATATAAGAACCGGGCGAAAAAAGTTTGTGGCTAAGTTTATTGAAAATAATCGAAAAATTATTTTTCAAGTCAGTGTTTCGTTGGTGAAAGTACGAAGTATAGCGCCAAAGTCAGAATTGTCATTGCAGATGTGGAATACTGATAATACATGTGAGAAAACTTGTTGTCTGCTTAATACAAAAGTTTATTCATGATATGCTTGCTGCACGATGATTTGGCATGTATATACGAATCGGACAAAATATTTTTGATATTGAAATTTTTCGAGTTTTATTTTAGTTATTAAATGTTACAAAATTATACAAAAAAACAGAAAGAAAAATAAAATAAAAATCGTCACCTTCAGCAGACATATATATCGCAAAATATTGCACGTTACTAGCATAAAGACTCTAACAAACGCCACCAAAAACAATTCTAAAGCCTAACCATCACACCACACGCACGCGTGCGCCCATCGTTTCCCCATTATTTCACGCAACCCGCTCTCTTTCCTACCCGCATAGCCGCCATATATCCACGCACGCGAGGAAGACACCGGCACCAGGAGACCGCCGCGACTATCCCGTTAAACTGCGAGGGCGCGCTAATACCATGTTTCTCTCTCTCTCTCTCTCTCTCTATAGCTCTCTCGCATGCATGCACATGCACCGCGGCGGCGATATGCTGAACGGGAAATTGAAACGCCGCGCGTATAGTGCAAGCAGGGAGAGACGAACAAGCGAGTTGTGCCGTTGTCGATATAGATATGTGTGTAAGGATGATCGCGTGTGTGGTGGTAGTGTATATATGCGAGAGACAGAGAGAGAGAGAGAGAAAGGTAGAGAGGGGGTGTGTGTAGAGCCTGATAGAGTTGAAAAAATGTATGGAAAAAAAGAGAGAGGAAGTTGTGGCAGTTGAATGCGACTGTTAGAATTGTTTGCGAGTTAGGGTCTAGCGAAAAGAATGTAGAAAGTGCGGGTATGCTACGGAATCAAAGAACAACGTGGCTTCTATTTCTGTAAAATACCTTGTGCTTTCCTTAAAATGGATATTATATAAGTATCCGAAAGTTTTTTATTTTCTGGATAATATTTCGCAGAAACAAAATCATCGAGACGCTCTACGCGTTTCATTGGAAGCGATCAAATTTTTTCTACAATGTTCTTTTTTGTTTTTGTCACCTGCGTTGTCCCAACACATCCAATACAGTGTGTGTGTGTGTGTGTGTGTGTGTAACAAGCCCTCGGATCATATATATTATTTAGTTGTATTATTTGCACATTAATCACAGCGATCGGAGCGATAACTTCCTTGGGCGGAAGCGTAGCATTTTGGTTCCTCGCTTCGTTTTAGTTCGTTATACGACGTTTATTATGATTACAGCTGTTACAGTGACGTCTTCACAGCACGATTTCCTATACAGCCACTGCATCGTAACCAACGTTCACGCACATCCAAAAAGTCTATTATAAATTACACCATATATATACGTACGTCGTGTTTGAATATCGCATCCAGGAAAGGCAAAAACTCACGAGCGATCCTTTTCCGTACAATATATGATTCGCGAAAAATCTCACGCGAACATACGCAGCTATTTACAATTTTACTTTAACTTTCTCGCAATTGTGACGTCACTTCTGTATATATCTGCGAATACGCGTGAAAAGTAACAGCTGATTCTTTATACTGTACACGCACTTCTCTCAGACTCTCGAATGCACATAGTGTCACGATTATAACATACCTTCTGGTGTCCTTAATTACACGCGACCGAAATATCGTGCATGCAATATCTAGTTGCAACTCCAAAAAAAAAAAAAAAAAAAAAAAAATCGACGATAAAACTGTGTCGTC
>JAWWEQ010049201.1:0-14017 GCA_035583055.1 Torymus tubicola
AGAGGGGCGAGGGGGGCGAGGAGTGGTGAGGGGGCGAGGGGGCGAGGAGTGGTGAGGGGGCGAGGGGGCGAGGAGGGGTGAGGGGCGAGGGGGGGGGGTAATGAGGGGCCTTGGAAAATTTCAGAACTCAGAGACCTAGACGAATTATAATGGTAAAATGAGAGGGGTTGAGGGGGGAGCATTGATGGGACGTGGGGGGAGAGAGGAGGGGAGGGGGGATGAGGTGGTCTGATTAGCAGAATGTTTCTTACAACTATATAATATAGGGAGATATATATACGCACACACGCACATAAATTCATCGCGTCAAAGTTGGAAACAACTAGCCGCTATACCTATATATATACTCACGCTCGCGCGCGCGCAGACGTGCACGCATACATTGTGTGTGTATATGTATACACGCAGACGTCACGCATCGCAACATAGTCCTTTTTACGCTGTATATCTATATATAGACTTATATGTACAAAACTAACAGCAGCCAAACCATGACACGAGGGCTACGGGGACTCAGCTGTATACGCGCGCGCTCTCTCCTCGTGAAGCAGAGCGTAGTAGCGCCGTCTTTAGTACTCTGTTAGCACCAAATATTTTGATAGGGCTTGACATCGAGTAGAGGCACAAAAATATTTCACTAGATTCCCCCTAGAAATTCCCTGCTGAATGAAAGAATAAAATTTATAATTAATTTTGCGGTCACTAATTTCGACCCTTGATTAATCGTATACGAAAGCATCTTTCACCACGAAACTTTTTACAGATAGAATGTATGTAAAAAGTACTTTCAAATAAATCCCTCATATATCATATTTACTTCTGCATTAATATAATATAAGAAATGTAAAAAAAAGTGAGGTTAGAAAACCCCAAAACAAAGTATAACGGGTACGGCATCGCCCTGCTCGCCAAAACATTACGTTACTTTCCTTACTCGCCATGCAGAGTGCTGCGGCGCCCTTGGATATATAGTTAAATCTTATTTGTAATTCAAAATCGCGCCCGAAAATTACGTGAGATGACGAACGCCGCTCTGTGCACATGCGCGATCTTACGGTGCGGAATCAGAGCGCGGGAACGCCTGAGGCCCGGCATTCTTTCCTGGATCTCCGTGGCGAGAGAACTAGTACGCGCGCGAGATACCGAGTGATTGTGAGCCAGTGCCATACGAAGGAAGTAGTGACCTGGAGAAGCGAGTAGCCAGGGATAAGTAAGCACTAGCAGTTCCTTCAGCAGCATTAGACGAGACAGAGAAACGTCGTCCAGCAGGAAATATTGAGACACTGCAGGCACGGTATTTGATGTGAGAGAGAGAGAGAGATAGGGTGGGAGATGAGTAGAGAGTAGGAGCGCGCGGAGAGGGAAAGAGAGACCGCGCGGAGTATGTTAAACCACGGAGCGCGCGGTAAGTGAGAAATTAGACTCGCGAGCCTAATTAGATTTATAGGGGCGCGCAGCGCGAGTCGTGGCGCGGTCATCGAGGATGACTTGCAATCGCGATACAAATAGGAGGTCATGAGTTGAGGGAGATTGCGATGATCGCCCTCTTACTCATCAACCTTCAGAGTAGTTGGTTCGCTCAGCAGAAAATTAACTCGTGAGAATTGTAGCAGTCGTGCTTAGTGACAGTGCGAGGAGAACGTGGTAATCGTAGTAATTGAGTGTTGGGTTCGCGGGTTAATTTTCGTAGGACCCTGGTCATCCGGTCGAGAAGGTTCGAGGAGATAGTGGCGAGATCGTGCATTGATGTTGTTTTTCTTTATTATTCCAGATTCATCTACCAAGGGAAGAGAAGGAAGGTGCAGCGCCGAGGAGAGTCCTTGGCCCCTACTGAGTGCATCAAAAATTAAATTACTTAATTTTTTAATAAATACTCAATTGTGATTGAATCGTGAGAGTTTTATTTGCCAGTGTAATTGTGCGCGTGTCCTGTGTTGTCTTTTCTCTTTTTTTTGTGTGTGCATATTTAGGTACAATTAAAGTCAGGGATATCAGCGAAGGTAATTGCGTCGAGGAGGAGGTGCTGCTAATTCTGAACCCCCTTATCGAGAAATGAGTCTCTGGTCGAGCAGAAAAGAGTGACGGGATGACGGCTGGGTCATTGAGAGGGTTTTGGCCAATAATAGCTAGTCACTACGTCACAACTTTCCTATACTATTGAAAAAAGTGGTACAGGTTAATAGTATTTTTTGCTTACAGAATATGACCGTTGTTTTATTAAGATTAGTTGACTTTTTTCTGAAATATTAAAAGGAAACAAGTTCTGAAGGAAAACTTGAGCGGGGTATTCCACACCCTATAATTTTTTTTGGCGATATAAAGACTCTTGAATCTTAATTTTGAAGGTATCATTGCCTATTGGAGAATTATCAAAATTGGCGAGGTACAGCTGTGGTACCTTCCTTGGTGGATAATAATTTAGTTTTGAAATAATAATTTCAACAATCCTGTAGCTTTCTAAATAAGTAACAGATTTGATAAGTAGACTGATAATTTCGATCTGGAAATGTCGTCTTAGTATGTTAGCTAAATTATCTCTTATATTCCGAATGAAAATGGAAATAGATATATTTCCTGGTAGTTAGTTTTAGGAATTTGATATAACATATTTAGATATCAAATTGAAAATAAAATATTTGTAAGAAATGTTCTGAATTTTAGGTGTCAGATATTCAAGAAATGAAGCATATGAATATAGAGCATGTGCTTGCAAACTGACCAACGCTTTGATGAATGTTAAAGATATTTTAAACCATTTTCCACCAAAAATTAACGAATGGTTAACTAAAGAAAATATTTCAACTCCAACAGAAAAACAAGTTATGGAGATAATCATTCAAAACTATGATAGTTTAACTTTAAAACTGCAAGAAAATTTAGATCAATTCGAAAGATATTCAGAAAATCCAGAGCATAAACATTTTTTTAATGATTTGGTAAGTATAAATATATATCTCTTGTAAATTAAAGAGTACTTGGTAATTGATTATATACAATATATTTTTATTTATAAAAGTAGTAAGTTATAATTGGTTGTGGATATATTACTTGGTTCAATAAATGTTTTTTGTTTCAATTGATCAGGAATAAGAAGTTTATGTGATTTTAGTGAATAATACTGTATCATATACGAGGCATTTCAGGGGGTACATTTACATTTACTCGATGCAAGAAAAAAATAAAAATATACGGGTCAAATAATTTTTGAAGAACATAAATACTTACACTCCAAACGATTGATAACGCACGCATACGTGTTTCACCTAATTGGAGTTGGATTGGGTCCTATAGAGTTGTAATATTCAGATTGTACGTTTGACTCTATCTTCTGCATATAACTGATTAATTGACTAATTTAGTATTTATATTTCATTTTCATAATTAACTACTTCAGAATTTTACTTTATTTATAAGTTCTTATCTGTGAGGTTATTGTTTATTATTTTTCATGCCAAGGCTACTTCTACTTCGAATTTACGGATATTTGTGATCCATTCTCGATCAGTGAAACCGAAATATTTATTCTACGAATAGTTTCAGTTTCCTAAAAAAATTTAGTTGTAATACTGTGCAGTGTTTTAATCTAATATATTCCATTTCATCATTCTGGCACAATTTTTACAATGTAATTATTAATGTAAAAGAGCGACACGGTTATTTTTCACCATTTCTTGACATATTTTCCGGTATCTCATTCCTATAGAGAATAGCAGTTTTTCATACAACGACAAAGTAATAGAACTTGCATGAATGATGTTTTTTATATTTCAATTCTACGGCTTAAAATACGTCCAAGTATGTGTCTAACTTGTTTCACAACACTTTTCTTTAGACCCAATAACATTTTTAAATTAATGATATATTTCCAGAACGACTTCGACTCCAAAAGATAATTTTTCAGGATATGCAAGGGGCCCTCTAAAGAACTGTTCCAATTTTGGGCCCAGGGCCTTGGTAAGGCCCCGGAATCTAAGGCCTTCGTGTGCTAAGGTCTATTTTTTAATAGAAACCCCTATTTTTTGTTAGAGATTTTAATTGTACGGTTCACTTTAGGACTTAACTTATTTATTTCATGAATAACTTCGGTTAATACCAGATCTTAATCATGACATGGATTTAATGTTAACCTATAAGAGAGCTTGGATCTTGTGATAGGCCTGATAGGTTCCAAATAAAATATAGGACACGATGTTCAATGACCACACGTTCTTATTAGTCAATCGTTCACTCTGTGCAGTAATGTGCTGCAACTGGCTCGGGTCCACAATATCCCCTTTAATATATTATTTTGCCTTTAAGAATCATCTTGATCCACACAAAAAATACAGATCAACGTCACCAATGTATAGTATTTCTTGATCTGGAAAGCATGGATCTGACTTTCAATGTCCTGTAAAGGTCATTTTGGCCCTTAACAGTGGTAATCATCTAAACATGAAATTAAAAATAGAACCTTGTGACATTGTTTGATTAATTCTCCCCGAAGCGTTAATATTAGTACATAATCCTCCAATCAATCACTCCGCCATGTATATTTACTCCTCACCGGCTCTGTGAGACTCATTTCTTCAAGGGGTTCCAACGAACTACTCGACCAAGCAGTATCTCCGACACAACAGACCTGCGATAACTCCGATGCCGCTATAAGTTCAACCTGAAAACGTGTAGGAAAGGGAATGATATACTCGCGAATGATAACTCAACTAAATATAATAACAATGTTTATTAAATTTATTAGTGGCCTAGTTGTCTGACGGTGGTGTCTCCGGGTCCCAGCTCAGAACTCCTTGTCAACCTATAACACAAAAAATTACAATGCCACACATTTTACGCAACATTATTCGTAGAGGTAATAATAGAAGACTTTCGCAAGCGGCTGGCCAGCCATTGCACGCTATAGATCACAAAAGAACGCTGGCTCCGTCCTTCTCCTAGCCGTCAGTCTCCAAGCGAGTTAATCGTCGCCGATGCAGTTCCTCGCCTCGTATTTCCCGCGGCTTGGACGGAACAGTGGGTAGCCACTCGTATGCGCAAGCGCGAGTGTTCGGGCAGACTCGTGTCGAATCAGTGGAGGCGCACACGAAGTTACTCACTACGTAATTATCGCGAACGAGGTGAAGCACAAAAAACGTGTGTAAACGTGATGAAGCGGGTACTCAAGATCGATGCTACTTCGCACGGGAAATGCACCTCTCTATTCGTGGTGATGTCGCGGGCAGGCCCGTCTTGAACGATCAGGCTGTGCTCGTATGTACATTGGCAATATTCAGCGCGGGGAATTTGAATGGTACCTACGCGCCCATTGCAATGTTATAACGGCATACTTACGCAGGAGAACCTGGTCGCCACGTTGAAAAATCTCAAACAATAACAACTGTTAGAATTTTCAATTATTATTTGAGCCAATATACGTGTTTCGGAAAAACAATGCAAGAAGGTGAATATTAGGGGTCATTAAATAAGAAATTTCTACTATTAATATACGAAACTTCAAAATTTATTAATATTTTTAAAAATAAGAAAATATATATGTCAAAAAGAAATCTGCAATGGGTATATTGAGCGCCAGCTGGGTCGTTCTCAGTAATCTGACTAACTATATGGATGGCCTCCGTTTCACGAAACAGAGCAACGCGATACAATAAGTTTCAACACGAACGACGCGATGCAATACTTCGATACGGTAGAGCGAGACAAGGGACGCGAAGTTAAGCACGAGATCGCCAGCGCTTATACTACAAAAAATGCGCATTTCGGTAAGAGTTTGGGCAGGGCGCATTGAGGAAGATTCGAGATGGTCTCTAAGCTCTAGATGACGACTAGGTTTAAACGCGCGAGCGCGAGAGGAAGACGGCGCACAGTAATTTTTTTTGATAAAAATGCGGCCAAATTGCGATTTTTAAAATATTAAAAAAGATGATACCAATTTAATTTTTCCATTTTATATACACAAATACAACAAATAATGCACCTACTTTACAAAAATTATCAATTTTATATAGAATATTTCAAAGTACTCAATTTCTATAATTTTTTTAAATTACATTATTTTTCAAAGAATTTCTTTATTATAAATGATTAGAAAAATTAAGGATGATAGGCTATTAACTTAAACGGTGCTAGCAAGTTCAATTTTTTTTATAGATATCTATTATTATTATAAAGCTATCTTCCAAATTTCAAATCGATTCATGGGTTTTTTAAAAAGTTTTATCGATTTAAAATTAACATGTATTTTTATATGGCAATCAGTCTTTCAACGAAGAAAACTTCACTTCGATTTAAAAAATAGTATAGAAATAACGGTGGTACACTTTTTTGAAAAGGTCATATAAAATCGTTGGTTTCTTAAGAACAAATTTCTCTAAAAATAATCATAATTCGTAGGATATTAAGAAAGTTATTAAAGAAAATGTAACAAAACATTACGTAGGTCATCGGTAAGAGGACAGAAACGTGGCAACACTGTTGTTACCATGGCAAAGAAAAGAGATATATATAGACATATAACTGTATGATTATGAGGTTAGAGTGGTATAAAACATTATTAATATTATGAATAAGTAATAAATGAGTTATAATATGAGTGTTGAAACTATTTTGACTATTTCTGAAATTCATATCATTGAATTGAGAATTTAAAAATAGTCCAAATAGTGTCAACACTCATATTATAACTCATATATTACTTTTTGACATAATATGTGTAAAATTCGATTTTCATCATTTTTGGTGTGTAAAATGCAATTTTACACATACTGTGCGTAAAATAAATACAATGTGTAAAATCGTATTTTACGCACTTGTTACGAAAATAAGTATATTTATATTATTATTAAGGTTTCATATCACTCTAACCTCATAATCATACAGTTATATATCTATATATAGCATACGAGTACGACATACGTAGCGGAAGCCATCTTAGCATTGTAGCCAACAAAACAAAAATAAATGGTATAGAAGCGCGGTGTTGCCACGTTTTATTTTCATACAGTTTACTATTTTTTCTATACCTTATACACACACGTTTCTCTTTTTCTAAAGTTAAAAGCCTGCTGTTTAGCTGATAGGAAGAATGAGAATCGGAGCTTCGCTTTTCATTCGACGTTCCGTGGAGAAGAGTGTGGTGCTTCTGCTCACATTGTTGACAATGACTCTTTGACGAACAGTTGCGCACGCTGTGCCCCATCCGCAGACAGTTACAGCATAGACAAGCCTTGGCGACAGCCAATGAGCGACGCGATAGGTTCATCTGACGAAATTCCTGACAATGAGCCACGATATGGCTACCGTTACAAACTTGACAGGGCTTTGAGGTCTGAGTCGTAGACAGGACGGTGGTGATTCGAGTTTGGTCTCGGCTGCTTGTTGGATGCGTTTGATCTTGACGTGAGGCGGATCGTCGTGACTGCAACGACTCAAGGTACCAATGGATGCTTGGAGAAAGGCGATTACCTGGTCGTAGCTGGCTGGAGTGTCACGTGACCTGACCTCCTTTTCCCACTCTCTTCGCGTCGTTGGATCCATCCCAGAGGCGGCGAATAAGACAAACCAGGCGTCCCAATGCTCGACTGGCTTTTCCAGTGCTGATAGGGCTTCGCGGTACCTTAGCACTTGATCGGCCAGATTTTGTAGCCCACTGCTACTCTTATGCTTAAGAGGCTGTATCGCAGCGAGCGCCAACATGTGCTCCTGAGCCAACAACTCCGAGTTGTCGTACCGCTACAGCAGTACGTCCTAGGTTGTCGTGTAATTCGCCTCCGTGATCCTCAAGCTGTCAATAACTCGATCGTTTCTCCTTGCACACATGACTTGAGGTATTGGAGTTTTTGAACTCCAGATAGGTCCGCATCAAGATGGACGAATGAACGGAAGAGGTCACGAAAAGACTCCCAATCCTCTTGAAGACCCGAAAAGGTAGGGAGACTGAGTTTAGGGAGCTGCACTCTCCGGGTTCCTGGGGTGACGATGGTATTGGAATGGAGCGGCACAGCGAGTTTTGCTTCCTCATCGTACTCGCGTCCCAAGGCCGTCGTGTAATGGAGTTCAGTTTGTGAGTACTGATCGTCAGTGAAGTACGCATGTTCCTCGTGACCTTCGAGTCCCAATAGGTTTTGGTGGTTTTCGACAAACCTGTCCCAATAGAACCACAGAAGCTCCCGTCGACCCAGGAGGAAGCCAGCAGTGACTTGAGCTCGTCCCGCCTTTTCCGTGTTTGTCCAGAAGTTGGCAATGTTCTTCGTAACGCCAGCTTGGGCTAGGATAATGTCGTCCAGTGTGCTCATCTTAGGGTCCTATGACCGACTGCTGTAAAAGGCTAAGATTGGTCATATCGTCGACTACCGCTGAAGAGAGAGCAGGTGACTCTCAGACTCCAGGCGCCTCGTGTCACGGAGACAATGAACACCGACGAGGGCTACCACTGAAGAGAGAGCAGGTGACTCTCAGACTCCAGGCGCCTCGTGTCACCGAGACAATGAACACCGACGAGGGCTACCGCTGAAGAGAGAGCAGGTGACTCTCAGACTCCAGGCGCCTCGTGTCACCGAGACAAACGTTTCGTAAAAGGATGACACGGTTTCGAAGATTCCTTCTTACGACCGATCCGGCTCGAAGGACCAATGTTTAGCTGATAGGAAGACTGCTATACGGCCGGGCCGTCGGAAAACGTAGCCCACTACATCCATTGCACCCCTTTCTCGACTCCCAAGGACTTCTTTGCGTCGGAGGTCGACTGCACCAGGCCCGACTCCCCTACTCGCAGCGACATCCTACGATCCTACCAAAGAAATGCCACCTCGGTCGACTGATCATCGAGAGAGCTCATAAGGCGGCCACTCACGGAGGCCCGGCGTTAACCTACTCCTACGCCATCCGGACAGCGTGGATTATTGGAGGCCGAGTGCAAGTCCGAGCCTATGTCCGAAGTTGTGTCACTTGCGCTCGCTCGCGCGCGACCCCTTCCAACCAAAGAATGGCCGATCTTCCTTCGGTTCGGATCAATCCAAGTCGACCATTCGCACGCACGGGCCTGGACTATGCTGGACCTTTTTTTCTCAAGGCCTCCAACCGACGTGGGATCGCTAGCACCAAAGGATACCTCGCTATTTTTGTCTGCCTCTGTACAAAGGCCGTTCACATCGAGGTCGTGGGAGACTTGACCACGGCATCCTTTCTAGCAGCATTAAATCGCTTCAGCTCCAGAAGAGGTACACCTAACGAGATTTGGTCAGACAACGCAACTACTTTTCATGGCGCCGACGCCGCCTTGAGGTCCATGTTTCGCGAAGATCAGCTTGATCAGTCTCAGATCCGAGCTGACCTCGCTACCCAGGGCGTTCAATGGAAGTTCATCCCTCCAGCTGCACCACATTTCGGCGGGCTTTGGAAGGCGGCAGTGAAGTCCACTAAGACACACTTAAAAAAGATCATCGGAGCATCCCTTACTTATGAAGAGATGTCTACCCTCACAGCTCAAGTTGAACGCTGCCTCAACTCTCGCCCACTAACGCCGCTGACTGGAGATGTCGACGATCTGCAGGCTCTGAGCCCCGGGCATCTCCTCACTGGTTACGAACTCAACCCTCTTCCCGAATCCTCCACCGACGACACTCTAAATCCTGACCATCTGACGCATTGGAATCTCTTGCAAGGCATGAAGAAACAATTCTGGAAGCGATGGACCCGAGACTACCTCCACACATTGCAACAAAGGCATAAATGGCACAGCACGCAAGTCAATCTCCAGGTCAACGACCTGGACGCTTCTTCAACATGGGAAATGGCCACTTGGAAAAGTAGTTAGCACTCACCCCAGTCCTAATGGACAGGTTCGAGTGGCCACCATCCGAACGCAATCGGGGGAGTACACCCGACCGATCATCAAGCTCGCCCGGCTACCAATCTCAACTTAAATTTTCGCCCAGTTGGCGAAAGGCGGGCGGAATGTTCAAATCCTCGAAGGTCCCTGGAGTCTCCGACCACGTGGGCGAAAGAGGCGCCCTCACGTCGGCCGACTGCGCAGCATGCGCGATCTCCCGGCGCATACTCGGTGACGCGCTTGCCTATAAAAGGCGGCGCACGGCGCTCCCAGTTCTGTTCAACCTCGACCTTCAAACCGAGCGGACCTCTAGTCTACTATCACAAGTGCTCTACAGTATTTATTCTTTTCAGGTTGACCAAATTGTGATTATATTTTTTTCTCTGTAAGTCATTCTCGTTGATGTAAGTTTTTCTTTTTCAATAAATATGTTACATTCACACTGGTTTCGGAGCTCTTTTCCTCACCTGATCCTGCGTCTTCCTATCAGCTAAACATTGGTCCTTCGAGCCGGATGGGTCGTAAGAAGGAATCTTCGAAACCGTGTCATCCTTTTACGAAACGTAAAAGATTGACAAAGAATTCACTCTGAAAAGTTTGTGACATGGAAGAGATAAAATTAACATTTTAAACAATTCTATTGCAATTTAATCATTAGAAAAACTATTTGGATAACAATTAACACTCTATTTTTATGTATATATGTATTTTTTCCGGCCTCACATATGATAGTAAGTTTTAAAATGACAATTTTACGCATTTCATCAACTTTTGACTAAGATTGTATAGCCAATACATCCTTAATGCCTAACTGTTAATAAATATTTTATATTCGATGTTTTCGAAATATACTATTAAAATGTAGCTTTAATCTTATAAGCTGTACTAAAATTCATTATTTTCAGTAGCTTATTGTAATTCTTGAAAGATATTGAATTTTAACCCTTTTTTGCCCATAAACGTATAAAATAAATATATTATTCACAACACTTCATTGAATACAAACTTTTAAAAAAGTGTATGTAGAATAAAGTAATACCGCGATATTTTGCAGAAAATTGCGAAATCATATGAATAAGTGTGGTTATATTTATAAAAATTATACGTAAATAAAATAATTTGATATTAAAATAACCCAAAATTTATACCTTATTAAAATTACAGTAAAGTTATAGGTATAGTTATTTTAAAATGCGTAGGGTACGCAGGGCGTGGCGGATCAATAAAACAATTATTATCTTTAATATCGGTCAATTTATTTAAAATGGTGTTCCGGATGCAATGTTTTCGCCTCCATTCTCGCCTTCGGGTGCTCCCCCACTGCACTCACTCGAGCGTCCTCACAGCGGCCGCTAACAGCTCGGCCTTTCCTGATCTGAGACGACCTCCTCGTTATCGCTGTCCGTCATCGTCTCATCATCAGAGGAGTCTTTTGCTTTCTCAAAGAGCAAGCTTTGTATCGGTGAAATTTTTCGACTCATATTTCAATGATTTTCGATATTTCCGATTTCCCTGAGTCCAAATATGCGTCCTCTAGAAAATACCGAGGTTACCCGCTTGGGGTATTATATTTTCAAGCACACTATCCATATTTGGTTTATGAATCGGGGTGCCTTCCCCTAGCTAGTTTTGGTCCGCCCCGGGTATTTTATTTTATTTCCCCGGTGCCCTACATATCTGACGAGCTTTCCCCTATCCGCCACCTGGAGAGGTGCCTGATGCGAGACTAGCAACTCGACACAACTGTGTGTGTGTGTTTGTGTGCGTGCGTGCGTGCATGCGTGCGTGCGTGTGTGTGTGTGTGTGTGTGTACACCTTTCCTCCTCGAATTAAATCACGAAAAATATAATCAAGAAATTCTGCAAAAAATCAGGGGCGAGTTGCGAAAGCCAAACGGAACAACTAAAAACTTGTAATGACCTCCCGCCGTAATAAAAGCTAAATACTTAATCGAACTCTCGTCTACCGGAACGTAAAAGAAAGCGTCTTTTAAATCGATTCGAGAGAATAATTGTTTTTGACCGGAACGTAACACTAAATCCTCTATATGCGGAATTGGACGCGCCATTGGTATTGTAATCTTATTGAGCTCGCGATAATCAACGCAGCGTCTATATTCTCCATTGCTCTTTTCGCTACGGTCACCGGGCTCCCATACTCTGAGTTGCTGCGTCCTATATATCCCTTCCTCAGCTCGCACCACCTTCTCGCTATTCAGATGAATATGGAGCTTAACTGGACAGTGCTGCATGCGCTGGTTCCGATGGCCCACACAGGAACTGATTGTCTTCGTAATGATCTCTCTTTGCTCAGTGGGGAGCAAAGAGTTGGCGATGATCGTAGGTTCGGAAGAAGTCGGTTCGATGTTCATTATGGAATGAATGAAAGCATCGTTATCCGTTTTTTGACCAAACATAATCTGGTCGGAATCTTTCCTCCAGGGTACCGAATCCAAGAACGCGTGTCCCAGTATCACGTCAACTGTCATCGCATCGACTGGAACCACCAAGGCTGGAGTGGAATACTCTGTACCATCTATAGTGCCCTTGAACGTGGCGGTTTGATTGGATTGCACTATACGATTTCCGAATCCTCGTAATAACCGCCGCTCACCTACGTTCTCGGTGAACTCTGTAAATTGGAGCGAGCGTTTGTTTATAAAATTAAAAGTGCTACCCGTTTAATTAAAAGTCCACCAAGGCTTGTAGCTCACAATGCTTGACCTTCACGTTCTTATTATATACTGCCGAATTCCTCGGCATTGATAATGTCTCAACGCTCATTACGTTGGCCTCTGCTTTGTTCTTGTTCTGCCTCATGTTAGAATTTCTCGCAGTACACAAGCGCCCGATATGCCCGTCTAGGCCACAATTATAACAGGCAAGACCACGATTGTTGCTAGACATACTTACTTGCCTATTGGTATAGTTCGACGGGGCTCTGGGCTTGTCTTCTAAACATCCCTTGCTTTCATAACCTTGATTTCTCCTAGTATTGAATGTCAACATCGACTTGTGTCTTATAGCGCCTCTCGAATATTCCTTATCCTCATCAGAAATAGCTATTGAAATGCCTGTTATCGCTTTAAACAAACTTTCCAATGTAGCGTGTTGCCCAGAGGCCAATTGCATCTTTATCGTGAAATTGTCTATGCTTCTTATAATGTGCGTAATAAATCTTGAATTTCTAATTTTAAAATTTCTTTAGTATAAAATTTTGAAAGATGAGTGAAGGAGCGTTGACTAGATTTGCTATTAAAACAGAATTCTCTACTCATAAAATTGTTAATGTGTGTTGGTATAACATCCTCTCGGCGGCAGTTGATGAGGAAAGACAGCTTAGCATTGGATTTCGATAATTCATGTCTGAATGTAGTCCAAAACTTGAAAATGCGCACTGTTTGATACCCATATGAATCCGAAATGTGTTTGAAAAAACCTCTCCTTGTTGAGGTCTGGCCATTATTCCATCGTAGGCCGTAATTGATATAGTTAATTTGACTACCCTCCATATTTTGAATAAAAATACAAACATTTGAACGATGGGGAGGGTCAACCCATAAACAAAGCATATATCACCTAGTGTTTTCCAACGTTTCGCTGAACTTAATTGTCCCATCGTTCAAATGTTTGTATTTTTATTCAAAATATGGAGGGTAGTCAAATTAACTATATCTTACATTAAATGTCTGTGGGGCTTGGTATTGGATGTTTTCTCGAAAATTTTTCGTGCAACTTGCACAAAAATGATCAAATTGCTAGAAATTATGTTTCAAAATTGCATAGTCTTCATATTTCCCCACTACCACCACGCCCCTTCTATTAACAAACCCACTTCCCCACCACCTGTATGAATGGTAAAAAGAAAGCGTCTAACACAGTCTATTCGTTAGTTCGCTCAATCACTCCTGCTGAAAATAATACACAAGATGGCTGGTCAAGACAAACGCAAATACGAGACAATGGCTGGTCAACATAGAGGCACCAAATATAATTGTCACCAGCTGTTGCGGATGGTGTACGGACTCAACAAATCTTATACCAAGAACATTACACTCGGACTTGAAAATAAGGAAGTTGGTGGTGAATTTTTACCTGTGATACGCTTTTGTGAAGACGACTTTGTTGGCATACCGTTTACCGTGTCTGACTGGCGTTTGTTTGAAGAAAAATTTCCAACCATGGAGAAATTCTT
>JAWWEQ010049202.1:0-14012 GCA_035583055.1 Torymus tubicola
ACTCCAAATGAAACATTAAAATTCACACAGAAAAAAACCGATCAAAGATATAGCCACCGAAAAATTCATGGAGATACTTTTTTATTGTACAAAGTATCTGTATAAATCCCAGAATCGGCAAAGATCATTTTATAACCTAAAAAAATTCATTAAGGTTTTCATTTTCAAAAAAATCTCTTATACAAGTCTGAAAAAGTATAGTTCAATTCTACGAAAAATTACAAGAAAAAAAGTCTATGTAAGATATTTCGAAATTCGGCTTCGTTTTTAAGCATAAAAATCCGTTAATATTGATAAAATTACATCACTAAATTCAGAATTTTGATAAAATTTGAAAAAATTCAGGATAACATATGGGATGGTTACGAAGCGATTTAGATGATTTTAAAAGAAAAAAAATTTTTGACCTCTTGATTCACCGGAGAACTGCCCATATACAAATAAATATAATAACATTTTACATCGTGATATACACGGTGGGTCATTTTAATGTATATACGTGAAAATCTTCCAAAATAATCGGTGAACTAAAAAATTGTTTCAATAATAGTCGCTTGTAATAAAGGGGGCCAACATTCTGTTTTATTGGATTCATGGTATTAATGTTAATTTCCAAGGTTATATGATGGTCAAGGATCCGGTGTAAAAAATATCCCCGGCCGTTTTAAAAAATCACTTTGACCTTGAAATAACCTTAAAAATTTGCCTTAACTGGCTGGAAAACTCATACCCGACCCTTTCCTCAGATGATCTAAGCAGAGCTATAAATGAAGTACCGGTATCTCTGAGAATTTAATGGATTTTAGTCCTATAATAGACGGCGATATCACGATCGCAATAAACAATTCGTCGTCTGTAGCTTAATTGGGGAATGACAATATATCAGCCTTTCTGACTCCGCTAAAGTCGAATTTAATTGGTCTCTCACCTCTAGTACCTTTCCTTCATCATGGAAAAATCACTTACTTCCTCTAGCGAAAAAGCTCACGCTGCATTTATGGTCAAATGCTCGACCAATTACGAATTTACCAGATATTTTGAAAGTACTTGAACGGATGGTTCATAATCAGCTTTCTGATTTCCTTGAAAGTAATCGATTACCCAACCCTACGTAAGCTGATTTAGATGAGATCACAGCACCTAAACTCCTTGGCATTACGAATGACGTGCGCCTAGCTATCGAACAGAGGAAACTTATAGCGCCTGTTCGACTTTGATACGGTTCCATACGACTTACTCCTACGTAAGCTTCAACGCATTGGCTGTTATTCCGAAGTCATTAAATGGTTTTATTCATGCTTCAGCGACCGATTTCAGGCTGTTCAAGATTATGCCGGAAAAATATCGTCCTGGGCTTACGTTATAGTTGGAGTGCCTCAAGGAAGTGTACTGGGACCACTTCTTGTTGCCCTGGATTAAAAGGGAGTCAACTCAGCGTCGACTTCAAAAAAGAGCCATCTCATACGCGATTTTTTTTTCGTAATTTAGGTTGGGAACACCATTGAGTGGGAAAATGTAGAACTAATGCATGACAATATATACTCATATAAGTATAACCATAAATAATCAGACGTAACGAATTAAATGAGAAAGTTTTCGCATATTAATCGCATATTAATATATTCATAGACTGTACATTGATTATAAAATTATATTCTTCGCATATTATTATATTTTGTGATGCATAGAATGCATCTATCTATAGCCACTACGATGTCGTCTCCTCCTCGCCCTCAGCTTCGTGTGCATTAATGCACAGCTAATATATGTTTTTCTTATTTTTGTTGATGAGGTACGAGGAGCAGCCGACGAGCCATCAAGGTCACATGTACACACACATATACACGCCGAGCCAGCAGACAATAGCTACAACAACGCCGTGCCGTCACGGGGACTGGAGCTAGAGAAACACTGAAAGCAGCGGCCACATGCACACACCAACACGATAATACACTATACGACACACATTAACACATACACAGTGTATCTGTGTATGATACACATACACTGACACTCACACATACAAAAGCGACACACGTACACGGCAAAAAGCCCGCGTGCCATAGGTAGAGTGAGAGAGAGAGGGAAACACACAGCGGCGCAGCCTGCGTGCTGCACGTGCGCGAATGCGAGAGAGACGGCGAGAGTGCTAGAGTGGGACAATGAGAGAGATAGACACAGCGGCAGCCTGCGCGCTGCATGTGCGCGAGTATGAGAGAAAAGGAGAGTGCGACGGAGTGGGAGAGCGAGAGAGACAATCATGCCGCCGTATAATATACGGCAGAGCGAGTGAGAGGGGAATTTTGCCGAGCCTGGCGTACCTGTGCAAGCGCGCCGAGCACATGGCAGGGAATTGAGGAGAAGAAAAAGATAAGCAGAGAGAAGCTGTAATTCAGCGTGCCATAGTAGTGGAGGCACCTACCTTAAGGTGCGCCTCCACTGTGCCAACATAAATACCGAATAAGCGTTTAAATGACGCGCGCGCAATAGGTGGCAGATCGGCTGTGCCGAAAGTGCCAACCTAGCCCTCCTGCTATGCCAATCGGCGAGAAGAAGGTGACAATAGCGACAATGAGGCAATTGCGTACTTAAAGGAAATTAGCGTGTCATACTAATGCATAGGAGTGACAGAGACAGATAGAGACAAAAAGGATCAGAGAAGAAGGAAGTGAATGAGCACTCGCGACGCGCTTGTTTATTCCGCCATTTTATTACATAGCGCAAAGAAGTACAACTGTGAGTTTTTGTTAACGTCGAGAGAGTAGAAAGAGGTAGTGAGAGAAGAAGTGCGAAGGTTGAGGAGTTAGACGTAGTATTACAGTGAGAAGGATATCTATTTGTCGGCGAGCCATTCTTCGCTCTCCGACGGGCCACTTATTTATAGGGCGCAAAATTGTGAGTGTGCGTACTCTCTCGCCGCACCGCGAATTTGTGTGAGATTGGCGGTCATCTTTAATACATGTGTATGACGGTTGCATAGCGAAGATTAGTACGGAATTTAATTGAATATAAAATTAATTGTGTTGAAGCGTGAGAGTAGTAGTTGACGTTTATTTTCCCGAAAGTAAGGTGAGAGTGCTAGAGTCTGAGAGTGAGAGAGAGGGAAAGACGCAGCGGCAGCCTGCGTGCTGCACGTGCGCGAAAGCGAAAGAGACGGCGAGAGTGCTAGGAATTTGCGAATTTGTGTGAGCTTGGCGGCAATTTTTTTATACGCGTGTATGACGGTTGTAGTGCGGAATTCAATTGAATAAAGTTAATTGTGTTGAAGCGTGAGAGTAGTAGTTGACGTTTATTTTCCCGAAAGTAAGTGTTGTGTCATCCATGTCGTGCCATCGCGTGCCACGTTTCACGATGACAAATTCAAACACTGAAGCCACAGTAATGCCACGGCCAGGGTGCTCACGGGAAGCAGAGCCACGCCGAGAAAATTCAGCTACTCACTCGGTAAACAGGAGTTTGTATGAGGATGGTTGGGCAAACGGAGAGAGTTCTTCAAGCGACGAGCGAGAGATGGATGCCTACGCGAGTGCGAGACTGACGCAGATCACAGCAGCTCTCAGTGCCGGGCGGTGCAAGCCATTAGTAGTGTCGAGGTCCTCAAAGCCAACATCGGGTGAAGAACGAGCCCCAGAATTGCGCCACACATCTAAGCGAAGCGATGTTGCGCCCCCGCGAGTGATGCAGGATGGATTCGCCACAGCTACTCGAGTACCCCAATCACCCAAGACTCACCGCGGCACGAGTACGCATAGGGAAGATGAGCTTATGCAGCAAGGTTGTGCCGACGAGCGTGAGCCAAGGCGAAGGTCATACCACGACGTAGAGGGCGAACTCGGAGGCCGATCATGTACCCGCATCGCTCACGCACCGGAAGTAGAGCAGCAGAGGAAGAGTCGGGTGGTCAAAGTCAGCCAACGCAGACGCCGTTCGTCGTCAAGCAAAGACTCGTCATCTACCAGCGATTCATCGAGCGATAGCATGAGTGACAGCAGCCCTACGAGAGAAAGGCGAGTGCAGAGATATAGCGGAATGAGCCGATACTGGAAGTGTCGAAGAGAGCTGCAAGCATGGCGAATTCAGTTCTCAGGTGAAGATAGAGAAGAGCCAGAGGAATTCCTAACCATGTTGTGTGCCTGGAGGAAAAGATCGTACCTTGCAGATCATGAGATACTGTATACGTTGCCGAGTATCCTGTCCAAAAGCGCCTTGCGTTGGTACTTCACGTTGCAGGACGAGATGACAACATGGCAGGAGTTCAAGCGAGAGTTTCGTCAACAATTCATCGGAGAATTGGACACCTCAGATGTGAAAGAAGAGTTACGAGCCCGTACGCAAGCCAAAGGCGAAAGTATTACGAATTATCTGCTGTGTGTGAAATACATCGCGAAACACCTTAAGCGCCCGCCGTCCGAGAGAAAACTCGTAAAAATCGTGTATCGGAACATCCTGCCGGAGTATAGAGAGGCACTAGCCAACGTAAAAGTGCGAACGTTGCAGACGCTTAAAGAGCATGGAATTCGCTTGGAAAGAAGAAAAGAGTTGGATCGCCGCTATGTGCCACCAAAGCCTCGGGAGAAAATGAAACTACAAGGAGCCGCCTTTGTGAAAACTCAGCGTGCCGCAAGAGTTGCAACCGCAGTGGACGTAGCAGAAGGGGAATTGGTATCGAAGTCAGAAGTAGAGAAGAAAGAGAAGCGCAGCAAGAATAAAAAACGCAGTAACAAGGGTGAGAAAGTGCAAGAGGAGATAGCTGTGATGACTGCGCCCGCGCCGCCGCCAATGCCGCCCGTGACGCCACCGCAGCAGCCAGTTGGGAGAGATGGGCAGAGCCTCACGGACTCAGGCAACTATAGGAGAAATTATAATGGGCCAAGGAGAAGTGGACGCTACGAGGCGAGAACGGGGCCAGCAACGCCTCCAGTAAGCGGTCAGCCGACACCCATCAAGGAGAAGCCGCGCTGCATGTCGCCGAAGTTGTTGAGCCTTGCGCAAAAGGAAGTAAGAAAGACGAGTGCCGAAAGAATCATAGAGCGTTCGACCAGTGACTTCTGTAGCGTGCCAGTACTCCTAAGCAAGAGAGATGGAACATATCGCCCTTGCATAAATTATAGGCCGTTAAACCAAGTGTCCAAAAAGGATGCGTATCCGCTCCCGAACATGAACTCGATATTGGATAAATTGCCTGGTGCCAGATATTTGTCGAAGATCGATCTCAAGGCCGCCTATCATCAGATTCCAATGGCCCCGGAGAGCAAGAAATACACTGCCTTGGACGTGCCAGGGTCAGGTCTCTGGCAGTTTACAAGGATGCCTTTTGGGCTCACGAATGCCCCCATGACGTTTCAGCGCCTCATAGACGCCCTGATAGAACCTCAGTTTGAGCCACACGTGTTTGGGTATTTAGACGACGTCGTTGTAGCCACGGAGACACTCGAAGAACACGTGAAGTGGATAGAGATCGTGTTAAAGAAGTTGGTGGATGTAAGGCTAAAAATCAATCGGAAGAGGTGTGAGTTTTGCTGTTCGAAGGTGACCTATCTGGATTTTGTGTTAGATTACGAGGGGCTTTGCCCCGATCCTGAGCGTGTTAAAGCCCTCCTGAACTACCCAAAACCTACGAATCTGCGCCAACTCCGAGGTTTCTTCGGCATCGTTGGATGGTACGAACGATTCATTCCGAATTGTACCAAGATGAAAGTGGCATTGATCAAACTGCAGAGGAAATCTCAACGGTGGACGTGGGGTGCCGAGCAACAAGAGGCGTTCGATGATCTAAAAAAGGAACTCACCACCGCGTCAGTTCTCGCGCGTCCCGATTTCAGCAAGCCGTTCTTAGTTCAATGTGACGTCAGTGGCTCAGCAATAGGAGCCGTGCTGGCCCAAGAACATAAAGACAGAGAGTATCCGATTGTGTACATTAATCGTGTCTTAAAGCCAGCGGAGAGAAACTATACGACAACTGAAAGGGAGTGCCTAGCATTGATTTGGACCATAAAAAGGCTAAGGCCGTACCTCGAAGGGTACGAATTCACCGCGATAACGGATCATAGTGTCCTCAAGGGGTTACGTACTCTAAAAGAGCCAACAGGGAGACTAGCAAGATGTGCCTTAAAGCTGCAGCAGTAGACGTTTTCCTAGGAAGTACGGCCGGGGGAGATGCAGAGCCGGAATTAATAATTTAACCTTTTCTTTGAGATGCGATGCAGTTAGCGGGTCGTGTGAAACAGCGTTCTATAGTACCGTATAAAAATAACTGAATAGTTTAAGCAAATAATCATGGGTAGCGGGCTAAAGTCGAAGGAGCGAGTGACATAGTAGCCGGCATAATAGTATGTGGTTATAAATCGACGGTAATACGGAGTGTTTCCGGTTGGGGGGGGGGGGGTGATGTGATGCATAGAATGCATCTATCTACAGCCACTACGATGTCGACTCCTCCTCGTCTTCAGCTCCGTGTGCATTAATGCACAGGAACTAATATATGTTTTTCTTATTTTTGTTGATGAGGTACGAGCAGCAGCCGACGAGTCATCAAGGCGACACGTACACACACATACACTGACACTCACACATACAAAAACGACACACGTACACGGCAAACAGACCGCGTGCCATAGGTAGAGTGAGAGAGAGAGGGAAAGACACAGTGGCAGCCTGCGTGCTGCACGTGCGCGAAAGCGAGAGAGGCGGTGAGAGTGCTAGAGTAAGAGAGTGAGAGAGAGGGAAAGACAGCGGCAGCCTGCGTGCTGCACGTGCGCGAAAGCGAAAGAGACGGCGAGAGTGCTAGGAATTTGCGAATTTGTGTGAGCTTGGCGGCAATTTTTTTATACGCGTGTATGACGGTTGTAGTGCGGAATTCAATTGAATAAAGTTAATTGTGTTGAAGCGTGAGAGTAGTAGTTGACGTTTATTTTCCCGAAAGTAAGTGTTGTGTCGTCCATGTGGTGCCATCGCGTGCCACGTTTCCCCGCGTGTGTGTACTGTGTCGTCTGAAAGCCGCGTGCATTCAAATTCGATTTCAGGAGATTTGTCGCCGAGGGTTACGACCGCACCAGGTCGTCCGTCGTGAGTAAATCTAGGCCCAGGTTAAGAGTCCGTTCCAGTGAGTAGCCAAGAGGTAATAGCAAACGCGACCGGACGCTCATTAAAAACAAATAGATCGCGTAGCCATGAATGTCGAGAGTATTAGGACGTATAATTGTAAAATAGCCCTCAGGGCGAGTTTAGTGACGCGGATCTGGGGTAATAAAATTTGCCGTGTCACAATTGATAGACTGTACATTGATTATAAAATATGTTACGTATATTATATATTATATTTTATAATCAATGTACAGTCTATAAATATATTAATATGCGAAAACGTTCTCATCTAATTTTTTATGTCTGATATATTTTCCCATTCAATGGTGTTGCCAACCTAAATTTTGAGAAAACAAAATCGCGTATGAGATGGCTCCTTTGTGAAGCGAACGCCGAGTTGACCGCTTTTTGAAGTGGTCGCCAAGTTAACCGCTTTTTGAAGCTGACGCCAAATTGACCTCTTCTTGAAGCGGTCGCCGACTTGACCGCTTTTTGAAGCGGACGGCGTGTTGACTCCTTTTTGAAGCGGGCGCTGAGATGGCTTCCTTTTAATCTAGAGCGACGTTCTCGTCTCCCTATTTGTCAACAATCTACCGCTCTGCCTCACGCACATATCATTTTCGCCGACGACACACAAATTTACTTTTCGTTTTTCCCGAACGAGCTAAGCGAAGGAATTGAAGCAATCAGCCGCGATGCGACAGCTGTCGCCGATTGGGCCACTGAGAGTGGCCTTACACTTAACATGGAGAAGACTAAGGTGATCATTCTTGGGAGTAAAATTTAGTGTCTTAATAACTCTATCTTTGAACTGAGCCAATATCTTCCAATAACTTTCAGGAATCCCTCAACATCATCCAATAATCTAGCCTCCGCAATCTTTCGACCTATTAACTTTCTGTTGGTCTCTCAGTAGCCCCTAAAAAACAATTTGTCGTTTTTTTCGAAAAACACTGCTCTAATTTATCTATATCTCCCTTAACGGCACTACTATTAAATCCTCTTCCATAACTTACCTCGACATTATATTTGACACTACGCAAACTTTCTTGGACCCATCACATTCCTTCGCTCTTTGAAAAAATTACCCCGCATGTCAACATGATTCGTTCGCTTGTCACCACTTGATGGGGTGGCCACCCGCAATACCTTCTACAGATTTATAAAGCATTCGCCCTAGGCACTATTGATTACAGCTTGATCTCCGGCCTGGCTCGAGACCGCTCTCCCCGTTAACGTTTCGACATGTTTTAACGTCGAGACATAAAAGTCGCTCTTGGTCTGCGCTGATCGACCCCAAATTGAGTAGTATATGCGGAGTCGGCTCTTCTTGCAATCAGGTTGTACTCGCGTTACGGTAAACATTTCTTTAAGGGGATTATTTTTAATGCCGGTAAAATCAAAATATGACAATATATAGAATACAGACAAAGTTTTAGAGAACCTGGGTAAATTTCATCCGCTAGAAAACCTACCATTAACAGATTAATCAGTAATGCTAGTAGCCTTAACAACCGCTCAGAGAGCTCAGGCATTGGCTTTAATTAAAATAGAAAATATACGTACAGTAGACTAGGGGTATAAAATTAAAATAACAGACTAATCAACAATAATATTGAAACCAGATAAATGCCAATCGTTGCTGAAATTACCAACCTTTCATGACACTCCAGAATTTTACGTAACTTAAACGCTTAAAGAATACTTGGAAGTAATAAAAAGTATTCGAAATTATATTAAACTGGATTTATATCAACGAAATAACCATAAAAGGCATTGCAGGAAGGACTAACAATAAACGCTATTAGTGTTGGGTGAGAATTAGTCAAAACAGGAAAGTGTAGGAAAATTGTACTTTATTTTTGTTACTTTTTCTTTTTATATTTACAGCGAACATACAAATTCTGCATGTTCGGATTGCCAACTCATATCTGAAAAACCACGCGCGCTTGCGCTCGGCCGTACACCACACTACTCCCCTCACTCCTTCCTTGCTCCACGCTGCTCCGGCTGCGCGTCGTTCGCTCGGTCGGCCGGCCCAACAACCGAGCGACGCGATTCGACTTTTGGCGTGCGCGCGAGTGGCGTGTTTTGTGTTCTCACAGCGTTTCAGTGATTTAACTCATTTTATTAAGTGTTGTAGTGCTCTCTCTTGCACACTTTTTCTTTCTATCCTTTTCTACGTTACTTTTAACTAATTCTTTTCCCGCTTTATTCTCCTTCTCTCTTACATTTTACCTTGCCTTCCAATCCTAACGTCTTAACGGAGGCCGGCGGCCTCCGGCCTTCCTCTTTATCTCTCTGCATGCACTCACAGCTAATTCTTTATCAAAGCAGCCTCTCTATTCCAACTATAACAACGGACCTTTTGTTGTATTTATTGAGCCCCTGGATGCTAGTAAGCACAAAGAGAAACTTCATCCGACTAACGTTGGCAGAATCATTGCTTCTATCTTCAAAGGTAACATTGCTTCCATACGCTCCTCAGGTCCGAATAAGGTGACTGTTGATGCTAGCGACAGAGCCACAGCAAACATCATTCGCTGTCCTGTCTTGGCTTCGCACAAGCTGATAGCTTTAATTCCAAAATGCCTTCTCGCCCCTCTACCTTCTATATCACAAGCCTCCCTTGATAATAACACTGCTTCTACTTCATCTTCTCAACCTCCTTCCACAAGTCTTATTTCTCCTTTTCATCGCTCCAATAACTCCAATCTTCAACCCCCGTTTACTGCCCAGCTTCTCCTGTGCCTTATTCTTGACTCCATGCTCCCCTTGCTTGAGCACCACGGTTTCACAGATGAGCTCGCTCATATAAATAATGTTCTCAATCTCCTTACTCTCTCCTCTCCTGCTCATGGATCCTCCTCCTACACAAATTGAAGGCTTTCGCATCCTCCAGTGGAACTGTCGTTCCATTTTCCAACGCAAACCTTTCCTTCAGATGATTTCTCATAATTTCAACATCCTTCTCCTCTGCGAAACGTGGCTTCTTCACAGTGATTACGCTTCTTTAAGCGGCTTTACCATCATCCACCGGGATAGAGACGAGACACCAAATGTGGTGGCGTAGCCATCTGTCTCAGAAACTCTATTTCTTTCTCAACTGTTAACGTCTATAACTCCCTTCATATTCTCGAAAGCGTCGGTGTTTCTATTCAATCTTCTTTAGGCGAACTTCTTTTACTCTTTGCATACCGTCCTCCTTGAGCTCTTTCCTCCTCACTTCATTTCGACAACCTAGTCTTATCTATCTCTCATTTCTATTATGTCCTTCTCGCAGGTGACTTTAACTGTCACCACCCGGCCTGGGGTAGTAATCACATCTGCTCCGTTGGCGACGCTTTCTTCAATTCTTTCATTGACAACAATCTTTTGGTTGTAAACGCGGGCTCTTCTACTCATTTCAATAACCTTAACCCTTCAAATTCCTCATGCCTTGATCTTTCCTTCGTCTCCCCCCACCTCTACCCCCTTTGATCCTGGTTAGTAGGTGACAATAATTTTCTCTCCGATCACTTTCCTATAACGCTTGAAATCGGTTTTCCTCTAAAATCATGCTCCTTTGCTGCCCACCGTCCCAACTATCAAAAACTTTCCGACGAAAACTGGGAAGTCTGCGCCGCGTCTTTATCTAACTTTTCCTTTGAGAACTCTCCTTCCTCCTCAGTCAATTTCGAATACAACCACCTCACTTCTGTCATTTTTTATGCTGTCGGCAAACTCTGCCCTCCTCGTCCCATCACTGATTCTCGTAGGCCAAAACCTACAGAACTTCCCTGGTGGAACAACGAGTGTAGGATAACTGACACTAAAAGAAAAGAGGCCTGTCGCGATTTTAGACGAAATCCTAATCTATACGACGAGCTGCTGCTGACGGAATGTAAAACCAATTAACCTTCAAGCAGACCAAAAAAGCTTATTTCTGTTTTTCTCTCTCCTTTTACTAGGTCCTCTATCTTCTGGAATACCATCAAACGCTTTCGTCATAGAAACCCCAATCCCTCTAGCTCTCCTACTAATACCTCTAACATTAATAAGCTCCTTGATCTTATTTTTGTGCTTTTTCTCCCGCTTCTCCTCCCTTTTCCGTCCCGACTCGTTTGCTCTTGAAATCTTCTCCAAACCCCTCTCCTTCTCCGAGCTTAAAATTTTTCTAAATAAAATCTCTCCAAAATGAAATCCGCCCCGGGTCTTGACAAAATTGATAAGCTCCTTATTTATACCCTTCTAACTAACATTCTTAACGCTCTTCTTTCTATATTCAATAAAATCTTCTTAAACGGCGAATTTCCCGACTCTTGGAGAGATTTTCTTGTCTTCTTTATTCCCAAAGGGAACACCGGTAAATTCCGCCCCATCTCCTTGACCCAGTCTCTCCTGAAACTCTTTGAACGCATGGTCCACCGTCGTTTAACGTGGTGGATCGAACGCTTCCAAATTCTCCCTCGTTTCCAATTTGACTTTCGAAAACGAAAATCCTACATAGATAACTTCTCCATCCTCACTTCAACTATTTACTCTAGCTTCGTTAACAATACGTTTACTGTTGCTCTCTTCCTCGACATCAAGGGTGCCTTTGACAATGTTAATCCGGGAATACTATGCCCAATTCTTTGCGATCTTGGTCTTCCGTGGAATTTGTGCAAATTTATTTATAATCTAACTTCTAATAGATCAGTTTTTTTTTCAAAATTTTCGGCGAAATGTACGGTCCCTTCTGCTCCTTTCTCGGCCTCCTCCAAGGGTGCATCATCAGTCCCCTCCTTTACACTATTTACACTCTTTTAATTCGTAAACACATTCGCGATAGCTGTAACTACCTTTGTTTCGCTGACGACATTTCGCTGCATGTTTCCTCCTCCAACTTACAAGAATGTCTTCGTATTATTGAAGCTAGTGCCCGCGATCTCTCTAAATATCTTCTGTCCCTAGGTCTCTTCGCAGCTCCCGAAAAAACTCAACTCGTAGGCTTTTCAAGAAGAAACTTGGACCCTTTCGACATTTCCATCTCTCTCAACGGCTGCACAATCAAAGCCTCCACCTCCGCTAAATTCCTCGGTGTGACTTTCGACTCCAAACTCTCTTGGACCCTGCACTTACGCTCTCTCTTCCCTAGAATCACCCCGCATGTTACCTCATCCGCTCCCTTTTCTCTACCTGGTGGGCAGGTCATCCGCAATCTCTGTTACAAATCTATAAAGCTTTTGTCCTGGGCACCCTTGATTACGGGTCTACCTGTCTCTTACCCAAGAACCGCTCTCTCTCTCTCCCTCTCTGTTGGCGATTAGAAGTTTTTCAGCGTCGAGCCCTTAGATCGTCTTACCGAGTCCTGTGAACTTCCTCTTTCCATCAGACAGAGCAAATTATCTGCAAAATTTTTCATCAACTCATTTACTATTTCCGACAATCCAACCATCTGTTCTATAGATGCCCTTTTAGACTCTTTTAACGACCGCGATAAACTCAACCTTTTCAATCATCCTATTCTTCGCGCTTTTAGAGGCTATAAACGATATAAAAATCTTCTTTTCTCCACTTCTGCCCTTCAATGCTACACCTACTCTCTCAAATGTCAAGAATTTTCCATTAAGGTTATTCTGGACAAGGGACGGATTATTCAAAAAGCCCAAATTCCCAAACTCTGCTTCTGCAAACTCTTCCGTTCGGAGCTAAGGGATTACTTCTCTTTTTACACCGATGGGTGTAAAACCCAGAGTGGCTCTTATGCTAGTCTAGCAGTGTTGTGCCCACGTCTCAAGCTCTCTATCCAAGTCCATGCCTCCATTTTCATTGCTGAAGCCCTTGCTATACAAATAGCATTGGAACATATCCTCTCTTCCCGACTGCCAAATTCCATTATTTTTTCCGACTCGCTTAGTGTTCTTCAGGCCATCTGTACCACCCCTGACTTCATCTCTACCCATCTCCCTGCCTATTTCAAAATTAAAAACCTCCTCCTCAATCTTAAAAATGCAAACTGCCATGTCTCTCGCGTGGGTTCCCAGTCATCTCAGGATCCCACGTAACGACAAGGTAGATCTTTTCGCCAAAGAAGCAGCCAGCAAAGGTTCGTTTCTTCAATACCCTCTCCCTCCTTCAGATTTATTTCCCATCGTTAACTCAGCCGTTTCCACAGAATTCGACCGCTTTCTTCTCAACTATCGTGTCAATACAGGCAATTTTTATTTTTCTTACTGCTATTCTCCCTCTCGTAAACCCTGGTTCCACTCTTTAGATCTAGATCGCCGTCCTATTACTATCTTCTCGCGCATGCACAGCAACCACTACAATCTAGCCTTTAGTCTTCATCGTAGAAACCTTTCAGACTCCCCTCAATGTTCGCTATGCCTCATCGACGAAGACTTGAATCATATTTTCTGGGCCTGCCCCAAATATTATTATCAACGCACCGCTCTTTTTAAGGATCGCCTTGCTGACCTCAAATTCTTTCCCCCC
Organism: Torymus tubicola; assembly: GCA_035583055.1. Lineage (NCBI taxonomy): Eukaryota > Metazoa > Arthropoda > Insecta > Hymenoptera > Torymidae > Torymus > Torymus tubicola. The sequence continues at coordinate 13,543 of JAWWEQ010049202.1, forward strand.
TTCATCATATCTTCCTTTTTATATTCGCCAAGCCATAATTTCGCCAGCATTTTTTCTGATTTCCTCTCTAATTGCAGCTTAGATATATAACTCCGCTAATGCGCCTTGATCCTTTCGCAAGGCCCGGGCTCTTGCTTTGGGGCAGTGAGGGCCCCAGTTTCTGTTTCAGCCTCACACCTTAATTTAAATTTAGCGCTTCTAACAGAATTCATTGATGGCCGTATATTCAAATGGTGCCAACCTAACAACTAACAACAAACTCGACCCCCCCCCCCCCGACAGCGCGGAAAATTCTCGGGCGTGCTCCGATTTTCTTTGTTTACCGTTAACGTCTTTTTTTAAAATTTTCATATTGCCAAACCGTTACACTTAAGCGTCTTTGAGAGTTCTACGTTATAACGGGCTACTAGCCAGGCCGATCTGGGTAGTAGGGTTACGCTGAAAGGACAAATATAAGTGTTGTAGATTCC
>JAWWEQ010049203.1:0-13999 GCA_035583055.1 Torymus tubicola
TGTAATCGCAACGCATCTTCAAAGGAATGAACTATAGAGAATAATTTGACGTCATCTGCATATAATAAAACTCGAGATAAAGAAAGACAAGAGACTAGATCATTGATATATAAACAAAAAAGTAAAGGTCCTAAGTGGGAGCCCTGAGGTACGCCGAACAGAACAGGAATAACTTAAGAAATACTATCGCTGATGCGAACAGCTTGCGTGCGGTCAGATAAATAAGATGATAGTAATGCACAGAGAGAGCCACGCACACCGAAGTTCCACAGTTTAGATAAAAGGCGCTTGTGATTTACAGTGTCAAAGGCCTTCGAAATATCGGCATATATAGCATCTACTTGACAGTGATTTGTTAGTGCTTCGGATAAAAAATCATTGAACATGAGAAGATTTGTGAGTGTAGAGCGACCCTTAATAAATCCGTGCTGTTGCTCAATGATTTTGCAAGTAAGATGGGTAGCAAGTTCAGTAGTAATGAAGGCATCTAAAATTTTTGGCAAGCAACTGATAATTGAAATCGGGCGGTAATTTTGCACATTGTGTTTATCCGGGCTGGACGTGGTAGACAATATTTAATGTTTATTATTATTAATCATTCTTATAACTAAGCAGCTGATAAAAATAATTATTGAGACTCTCTGCGCTATTTATAGGGAACATTCAATATGAAAGAAGTATTATAAATTCAGTTGACATATTTGAAATTAACATCCAAAAGAAAAGTGGAATTCATTTTTCATTTATGTATCAAACTTTGACCGATCGAATTAAATTGAAACCGAGCGATTTTGATAGTTTAAGATTAAAACTTTATAATAAGCATCTGGTATGGTATAAGTGGCGCATGCAACAACATTTATGTATCAAATGTTGACCCTCGTGGAAACACTAGCATTATTTTAGTATAAAAAAAATTCATTGCATATTTAACAAAAAAGATGAATGTTATTTGTTTTAGTAGAAAGTTTTATCCGTGTAGTTACAATTACAAGCAGTTCTTAACAAAGTAACTTATAAAAAAAGTTCTTTTTATTGAGGTACTTCTACGAATTTGAAAATTGCTATAATTTGGGTTAACCAACTGATCGCTATTCCATTTTCAATTCAAGTTTCTCTTAAAATTCTAATGCAAATTTTACTATATTTAATAGTTAACATGAAAATTGGCGTACTATAGATTCTAATTATTTATAGTTATTTAGATTTCCCTCAGTTGGCGGATGAGAAAAAGCCAAATGTGCTGACTAGCTGCGAATAAATTGAATAAGCAGCCGTAGATTATTGACAATGATCGGATACCCTCCGTGATGCGCTTGAGGTGCCTGCAACTTTAAAGAGCCGATGCACAGTGGGCTGGGTAAGGGAAAAATCGAAAAAAGTGCTGATTCAATTTGTGAATTGTTGAAAAATATTTCTAGAAACAGATTCTTGTAGGTAATTAGATTACCTACCAATATTCGTTTCCCTCAAATTCCCTACATTTCACGAACGTGAATTTGGGTAATTATACAGTTTTTATTTCGCAGTTTTTGTTGCGTTTCTGTTTAATAGAGAGGTTTCGTTTCTTGAAATATTGCTTTTTAATTATTTTGTATTTCAACGGAATAAAATACTTTACAATTTAAAAAGAAATGATTTTGTATTTTTTTCAAATAGTTTATATTTATAAAATAAAAATTTTATATATAAATCTACGTATGGCCAAACTTTTAAGTTTCCACTGCGATTATTTTCAGTAAAAGATACCACTCATTTCAGAAATATTTAAGGTTAAAAATTTTTCGCTTCACTCGCAAGTATATTCCCCTAGCCCACCTTTGGTACACCACATTCCTATTAACTATCCTCAACCACCGAATAAATAATCGTCGTCAATCCAGCGTGACATGCTTGACAATCGCGTTGCGCGAATCACTATGTATATACACGCGGGCGCGCGCAATCGATTTCTATATCTTACACCGCCGCGCGAGCGTACAAACGCAACCGTTATAGTCCGTTATAGCAACTTACCTACCCATACCCATATACCCATACACACACATACACCTCGCGTGCGGTTTTTCCTCGTCATTAGCGTCTCCAGCATGGCTTTCAGGCTCAGCCGGGCGCGCAATTTCCCCGGAACACTTTCTTCTTCGCGCCTCGCGCACGCGGCTGTACGCGCGCGCGCAGTTGAGCCTCGTCGAGCGTCGAAAAAGCCACGCGCGTTCCTAAATAAGATAACCTAAGGTTATAACCGCCGTCTATCGCACGTGTGCACACGCGCGCGCGCTTATTAAGCTGATTTTCCACGAAAATTCGCGGCTTCGAGATGCTGTGGATGTCGTGGGTGAGGATTTTGTGGTGACCGATCGAGTAGAGAGAGAGAGGAGGAAGTAAACGCGATCGTGGTGCATTCCTGGTATGCTGATAAGCGAGTTGCTGGAATAGTTTCCTGCGTGAGTACAACACTTTTTCTTCTAATTCTTTTCTATTATTGTCAAAACTATCTTATGATAGTGATAATGAGACAACAATGTTTACTTTATTGAATGAATTATGTTTATTGAAATATAAGTGACCAAACATGTAGTAGGCAAATAATCATTTATTTCAAATAAATGATAGGTAATACGTTCTAACTTGTTATAGAACAATAATGCATTTGATTATACACTCCCTTGTTTGAAAATTCAACCCATAACCGCAGTAAAACTATAAACTTTTCATTTAAAAACAAAAACTTTACGAGCATTCACTTATATCCGAAGAGCTTATATCTTACAGCGACATTAAACGAGAGACGACGCTCTCCAAAACTGTGTCGTATATATATGTATATCCCACCTGTGAAAAGAGGCACATCAGCTGTGGGAAAGCGCGGCATGTATACATACACACGAAAAAGAAACCACGCGGCAGCATAAAACACATGCCAGAAGACTCTTTACGACTCGCGCGCTTGAGGCGCACGTGTTATATACTTACTGTATATACTTTGTTGGAAAGGTCGAGAAACCGGCGACGTTGCTTCTACACGAGAGCAGCGAGAATCGAAAGAGAAGGGCGGATTTTTCGCGTATAATGAATCGAGTCCAAGGGAACCGATAATGCGGAGAGGAAAATTTTTTAGTCGCGTATATTACGGACCTTGACATCTTGGTACGGTGGGTTTTTGATTTGGTTGTTTTTTTAATAGGGCGCGGTGTCTGGATATGTGCTACATTCTTTTTGAAGAAGAAGTAGTCGTCTTTGGTATGGATAACTGTAGATAAGACCTGCATGTATATGTAAATGCTTGATACATTCTTTTAAAATAAGGATTATGTTCTACTTTTGTAATTGATATGGCGGTGCTTCTTGCTTATTGATAGGTTTATTTTGATAAGTATGTCGAATCTGTGTATTATTTTAATTACACGTACGTGTCCTACTTGAATGGTTTTGACCTAATAACTGTATTTCTTTACGAGTAAAAGTGAAAATTCGCCTCGTAGCATACTAAAATTTCACTCTCAAATGGTAACGAGTATCGTCTAGAAATTATCAACGAACATAGAAACCTATAATTCACTGGTATATTACTTTTCTTGTAAAGGAAAAGTTGAATGGAGAAAGAAAAGTGATAAGGAGAGCTTCGAATAGATAAAAAGTTTAATATGCCCCATGTAGTAAAAAACTTGATTTTCATTTTGTTGAAATTAATCAATTAAATTTTGCAATATATTATATTTTTTTTTCAAAATCAAACAATATTATAAATAGGATCGAGCTTTAAAAACATTACAGTCTGATGAACAAAACAGGCCACAGGGATTTCCCGCTTTCACAAGTGCATGCGGAATCATGCTGCGAATTATCGTTAAAGACATAAGCGAGAACCAATAATAAAACCGCCGGTGGTTAATATTGTACTTCTGATGGCAGATTTCATGGCTTTTGCGGTTATCGTATTAATAAAGATCAAGTGATAAAGAAATGTTTGTTCAAAGAACGATCGACGGGCGTGGCTGAGTGTTATGTGAAGCATGAACGAAGTACATGAGATCCTTATTTTTAATATGGCAAGTAAAAAATTGAAGAACAAAAATAGAATTTGTATTTGTAAAACTCTTATACTTTTTGGTCAAAAAATTAGTATGAGATGTTGATGATCAATAAGTGATTCAATCCTTAAGTAATTATGAAAAAATACATAATATACGCATAAACTATGATAATACAATATTTATAAACATTATATTAATATTACACTAAAGTTTTATATAAGTATATTGTAGGTTTGACACATACATATGCAGTAAATTAAAATTGTGTATGTTAAACAAACTTATGTAAAAGCAAAAAGCAGTAGTTATACAAAAAAAAAACAAAAAATAATTAGTCCAAAATTGCCGCTTATGCAAAATAAACACTTATTATGTAAAACCACAACCTGCTCTACTTTTGACTCTATCTGCGTAAAATCCCGCTAAGATTTTCGAGAATTTATTTCGCCTTTGCAACGAATGAAGCGCGTCACTGAGTGTCCACACTTATTTCCTCGGACGCATGCGGCTTGCTTACTTGCGTAACCCCCTACCCGGATCCTGGTAGTGTTTAAACTTCCTCGTCTTCTTTCACCTTTCACCCGTCTTTAATTCTCTCTTCCTAATGTTTACAGTAATGGTGGATAAATTATGGCAATTATCGGTACTAGGGAAAGGAGTTGATTTTAAATTTAGGCTGTCGACAAATCAATCTCCGTATCTAACACAGAAATTATAAATGAGAGAATAAAAAAAATGTTGTTGATATCATTAAATTAAATGTTGTATATTTTATTGTTAACTTCTTCTCTTTCAATAGAGTTATTAATATCCACAAGATATATGTACTTTGTACAAAATGTATAATTAGGTCAGTTCCTTGTAAGTTCGTTGAAATTAAATAGTGAAATCATAGGTGTGCCCGGTATTTTGCAATTATTGCATGAGAAAGGTATTTCCAATTTGGTATTAAAATCCTTTCGCACGATATTGTCAAACGAGATATCAGTAGCAGAAATTATTGTATCGATAAGTTTAATTGAATTCCTATTTATTATAATAAAAAAAAGTCAAACCATCTTTGAAAACTTACAGCATGTAGTTTTGTTTATCAGTTTCTACTCTTATAAATATTCAATTGTTTTTTCTATGAAAATGAAAAACATTGAAGTCCACATTAGTTGTATACAATCTGTTAGCATTTCTAAACTCTTTTATGTACTGATTTATTGTCAGTTATATATTTTTTCACTTTTTGAATTTTAAATGACTATTCGATTTCGTTGGTTGGTCATTTAACAATTGTAATGTAAATAAAAATAAAACGCATAACACGACTCGCATACGTAACTTGATTGCAATGAATCGGTAGTCAAACGAGCAGCAGAAAAATAACAGAAATATGTCACAAAACCACGTAAATACCTGAATAATTTCATTAAATTCGGCAACGACTTGCTACAGCGATGCACGTGCGCTCCCGCTACACGTAATAGACCATAAAAATGCAAAGTCCCAAACGAGAAGAGCAACTGTCCAGTCATCTATTTGCTCTTTCATAACTCTCACTGACATAATCGCTCGTTCGAAATTCGGAATAATCACTCCCCAAAAAAGAATGAAAAAAGATGTCATGAAGATAGGCGCGTGCGGCTCATAAATTTTCGGCATTCGTCCGAGGAAGGAAATTATTCTTCAAACGTCGCGTAGCCGATCGCATTAGAGAGATCGTTGCCGGCTAGACTGGCTCGACCGGTATAAAACGGTTCGCTTGGTATTACTATTTTCGGCTCGTTCAAATTCGCGTTGTTATGTAAGGATTAACGCTAGAGCAAACAAAACAAGATTGATGAACGCAAGAGGAGGAAGAGAAAAAGAGATAGAGAGAAAAAGATATTTGGATAATAAAACATATGAGTCAGTTTCGTAGTAAAAATTGCAATGTACGATATTTACAATCGGTTTCCTTTTCCTGTGAATAGCTTAGATATAAAAGTTGAGATATACGCGTGGAGGTTCTTTCAAGAAAATCGATAAAATATGAGAAATAATGATACTGCAGTGGAATGCAGAAAAGATTTTTCGACAATGGAGAAAATAAATGCAGCTACTGTATAAGAAATATGATGGAATATTTGATAGAAAATATAATTTTTTTTAAAATAATGGTGGTATTAATTTATTAACGTTACTCTTCAATTATATTTATAGCTAAATTATTAGTATTTATATTTCTGTTAACGTTTATGTGAGTTTCGCTTCATTTTATATGAGATCCTAATTTGACGCACTAGAAAATTTTTTCCTTACTCATTTTACTAACGAATAGAAGGCTTTTCTGATAAGTTTTTGATTCTAACTCTTAGTATTGCTATAAAAATTAATTCTCTTAATGTGATTTAAAATAAACTTTTTTAAATGTAAGACATGCAGCAAAACTAATAATTTTAAAAATAAGGAGATAATTACATACATAACTAATTAGATTATATAGCATAAAAATTAAAGTTCCAAGTAAATACAAACGTGTATACTTTACAACTCACAAAGAATTATGTGCTTAGAAGTTTTACATTATAAATTGAGGAAAACTACTACTTTTTGAAGATACTACATATCGAACGTGCGCTACGCGGACAGAGATGGGCTGTGATTTGCCTATTAATTTCAAAAATAAGGAAAGAACCTTATAATAACAATATAAACTTTATTACGATTAGTAATCGCCATCAATTTTAATAAAGAAAATTCAATGAAAAAAATCTTACTAATACAGCCTGCCGTTTTGATTCAGATTTTATACTAGATGAAAACTAATACGAATTGATACGAAATAGTAAGTAGAAAATAACGAGTTGCATTGGATCTAATTCGCAAAAAATAATAATCAATATAATATAATATATATTGTAATAAGATATTCAAATTATGTTATAAATTTATAATATATTTTTATGTCGCTAATATTCGTATAGAAACCTCTGGCAATAAATAAATAAATGAAATAGTACTATACATCTGGCTTACAAATTGTATCGACTTTTTTAAAAACCGCTGCCAATACATTGGCACTTAGCTTCCTCAAACTTTATTCAATAATTCCTTTTTAAATTTTATACTTTATTTTCTAAATCTCTTGAAGTTTTAACCACATATAGCCTTCAATTAGTGTAATAACTGATTAAAATTTCAAGTCGATAAATAAAATAATTTTTGAGAAAACACGATTCAAAAATTTTTACAAAAAATTTTTAATTTCTACTATATTTTTTCGTAATCGAGCGATTTTTTGGGCAACGAACTCGATCTGAAGATATATAAAAGTTACATCTGTACCAAATTTCAAAACGGTTGGATAATTTTTGCTTTTGTTCTCGTGCGACAACGAAAACGCAAATTTTTTCTAAAATAATTTTTTGTTTTAAAACAAATGAAGATAATCTCTTGAAATTTTAACCACAATTAGTGTAATAACTGGTTAAAATTTCAAGTCGATAAATAAAATATTTCTCGAGATATTAATTTTTGAAATATAAAAAAGTTTTCATTAATAACAAATGATAGAGTGAAGATATTTTAAATTAAAAAAAAAGAAAATATAGGTAATTTAAATAGCTTTCAAGAGAAGTTTATTATTTTATGTAATAATGGCTGTAAGACATGAAAAAATCGAAAAAACTAAAAATTCAAAATCATTTTTAGGTTATAAAACAAAAGACAATAAATAAAAACTCAAATCCGTTAGGGTACTTTTATTTTCCCGCGAGACGAAAAGAATAAGCTTTACCCGATGAAAATCGGTTGATTCGTTTCGAAGATATGAAGAGTTGAAATATATGCATATACACACATACACACGACACGAAAACAAAAATTATCAAAATCAAATAATATGCACACATATCACCACAAAACATGTTTTTGAACATTTTTTTTTCGAAATTTTTTTTCACCGTTACTAAGCTTCCTCTATGAGGAAGCAAAAACGTGTGTGGAATTAGTTCATTACTTTATATATAACAAAAATCACCGTCGACATTTTTATTGTAAAAGTTTTTAATTAAAAGTATATTAAACAAAAATTTTACAAAACATAGAAATATACATTAGTTCTTGTTCAATATTAATTTCATAATAATTTTGACTGGAACTTTTTTTGTATTAGGCATTAATATTTACAACAAAAAATTAAAAAAGATAAGAAGTTCAAACATTGTGTATAATATAGACAACTCCGCGTTTTGAAATAATCATTTTAATTGCGGTATTTTCTCAGAAAGTGATAGACGCGGTTTCATTGATAAATTTATCAAAGAGTATATAAAGAAGCATCAAAACCACCACGCTACTTTTAGTAAATATACTCTAGTAATTGTTAAGTCTACATTACTGTTTGTCTTCATCAACTTGTGAGAACTAGAAACTTGTTAAGATTTATAATATTTTCACTTGATATCATATAGCAATACTGTGAAACATGTTTTTAAAAAATCGTATCACATTTTTTCTATATTATGGGATAATAATTATGTTCTGCACTGCCGATACATCTGACGCTGCTGGATTCAATAAAACTTTACTAGTCGATAATTGGGGCTTCACAAAGATGATGAGATATATGACAACGTACTCATGGACAATCAGTGAGTCAATTTTAGGAAATTGTGAAATTGTTGAGTCACCAATTTTCTCAGCCGTAAGAAACAACAATGAGACTTGGCAATTGCAGCTGCATCCTTGTCAAGATGAAGAATGGATGGGACTGTTCCTTAAGCGCGTATCAGGTGATGATCGAACCCAGATTATTTTCGAGCTGGCTTTGCTGATAGACGATAATACAAAAGGCAACGAAAAGTACGAAATGGGGTACATTTCTAAAGGGAAAACACATGGTTTTAAAAAGTTTGTACGAAAGTCTTCTATAACTTACTTTACTAACATCACTATCATCGCCACCATTCTAACAGATGATAAGGTGGTGAACATCACCGGCGGTTGTGATCATTTATTACCCACTGTTGACTCGTATCCAGCTAATTTCGAGACGCTGCTGGAAAAGGAGTTATATAGCGATGCCAAGCTAAAAATTAAAGGACAAGAATTTTACATTCATAGGGCTATATTAACACTGGTTAATCCGAAGATTTTGGAAAAATTCAAAGTGACCGAAAGCACGCGCCCTCGTTATTACGGTACACAGAGATTTTATGAAACAAATGATGTAGATCCAAAGGTCTTCAGAAAAGTGCTTCGTTATATTTACACTGGTAAACTGGATGACATCAAGGATTCAGCGAGAGACGTAATGCCCGTAGCGACGATGTTTCATATCGAGCGACTTATAAAGTTATGTGAGGTAGCCATTTGCCAGAGTTTGAACGCTACTAACGCCATAGACGTGCTGGATTTTGCTTGGAAACATCAATCCGTGAATTTGGAACATCAAGCAAAACTCTTTATTGAGAGCCACGCGCCGACCGTCGTCAATTCGCCAGCTTTTAAGACCATGGAATCGTCGCAGCCACATTCGTTCCTGCCGTTATACCGGAACATGGTTGAGAGAACGAAGAACTAGAATATAAGAGAATTTATAAAGCAAGTTTTATCGATTAAGATTTATTCATCATGTAGTTTATAATTCATTTTGATTTTTTGTAGAAGTTATTTTTTACAATAGTTTAATTTATCAACGGATCATATTTCGAAATTATAAAATACTTTATAATTTAAGAAGTGATAAAGGGCATTGAAAAATACCTAAAACATATAAATTATTTTTCTTTAAATATTTATCTATGGGTTACTTTTTGAGTTTAATAATCAAATTCTGTAAATAAACTGTTCTCAAATTCTCATAAGTACCATATTTTATATCTTTGGATCAATTAAGCGTTGCAGGATAAATAATGTCGCAGACGTCAAATTTGAATTTTTAGAAATTAATTAATAGAACATTATTCCTATTCTAACATTCGTTTACAAATCGAAAAGTTGATAAAAATATTAAAAAAGAAATAATTATCTGTCAAATATTTTCAAAAATTCAAATTTGTCATCCATGATTAATACTAATTATATAATAACGTGTAATTGAGATAGATGTGTCAAATATTGTACTTATGAAACTATTGTTCACATCTGTGCGTTTAAAAAATTCAAATATTGATTTTGATTGTTCGTCGTCAATTAGCTATAAACAATTGAATAAAAATAATTTACATTAAGGGTTTTCTAAATGTGTTCTATGTATCTCATTACTTCTTATATAAAGTATTTTATGATCTCAATAAGTAATCAATTGATAAATTTAACAAATGTTAATAAACATCTTCTCTAGTTTTAAGTATCATACTGTATTCCAAACTCAACTATGGCCACTTTGTTGTTTCAAAAAGGTGAGTTAATGTGAAATAACTTTTTGAAATATGTTACCGATAGTCAGCTATTCCACTCTAAGTTATGCGGAATCTAATGTATTTTATATCCTTGAGGGAAATAAAGTATGAAAGGAAATTAATGCTACTTTTGTCAATAAAGTTTGTCTATTACAACTAAGCTGAGAATACAGTATTTTATTCTTGATGGACACTTTATAACTCAAAAAGGAGTAAAAAAGTACGAGTTGATTTTTATTCATATATATCGACTTCATATATTCTATTCAAAGTAGCCACATTCGAGTCGGAAATAGTTCTAAATGCAATAAGGAAGTAAACTCGCAGCTTATTCCTGTCGGTGGGTTTACTATTCAAGCACAGCGAGAATTCCGTTGCATACTATATTCTATTATATATACTTATATGTATCTAATTTATCAATTAATCTGTATGATTAAATAAATGTATGTTCAATAAAGGAATATTTGTCTACTATCAATTTATTCGTTATTTTTTTTTTAATTTTAGTTTTTATGAGATCAAATTTTAGAAATATTTAAGATTTAGGAAACACAATGCATCGAAATAAAATATATACAATTAGTCTCTTTAATTATACTCTGTAAAAAATACTTACTTCTCCTACAGTAGTAGAAAAATTAATGTTCAATTCTTGTTCGTAAAATTTCTTAAAATTAAATGTTTTAAAATTTATTTTAGTCTGCATAAAATATGTATTAAGAAAAGGGTAAAATATTGCTAATTTTTTTTCAATATTATTTTAGAGTTATGAATTTAATTCTATTACCATATTACTAAAGATAATAAATCTCTTGTTTTTTACTTAAGTTTTATAAATTAAGCTAAATAAAATTATTTTAATTTCAAATATTTGTGCATTTATAGTATAATTAAATTTCCGAAATTCATATATGTAATTTAAAAAAAGACGTCACATACAAAATTCAAACTACTTCGTGACAGATATAATAATGGCGCATTTCTCTAAATATGCACTGCAAGTCTAAAACTTGAATGTAGACTACTAGAGATACCACTATTGGTTACACCATACATGGATCACCAAGGAGAACCTACTGACGTCCTTTGATACAAAGTGCACTTAAAATTTACGGGACATTTCTTGATTTTTTTTTCCAGTTGACATCACTCGTAATCAGCATTTACCTGAAGTTCCCACACCAACGGTTAATGGTATTCTTAGATTTGCGCAACATACTTGTTTCATTCCAAATTTTGACGTTTAACTCTGCACCACGCTCGAGGCTCCAGCCTTTATTTTTTACGACTGTTTTGTCCGGCTAATTACTAAAGGGATTATTTTGTTCCTAGAATTATTTTACAAGTTTAGTGCACGTATTTTTAAAAGAATTTAAACTGCTTCATTTCAGTTGTGCGTTGTTCTTGCCGTTTAATCAGTATTCGCCGCCAGGCCTCTTTTTATTTTGTTCTCGAAGTATTGTTAGTTGAATCATTTAAAGTAACTACACATTTTTTTAGACATTATTTATATAATTATCAATGTCTTATAAATCCTTAAATAAAATAATATCTCTTTCTTAAGCAGTGCCGTCATCTGCATTCGTCATTAATTAGAAAATTTATTCTCTAATTCTAATCACTCACAAGGGGAGCACCAGGAATGCGGATCCTGGAATTGGCTGAAATTGTAGAAGGCACTTCTTCACGACAAATATTGAGACACGTGTCTCAGGATTTTTCTGAATGGGCTTTTTGTTCCGAGATTCAAGCTATTTTGTGTCTAAAATGAACTATTTTTGATGAAAATAAGGTTCCTTTCTTTAATCATAGCTTAACGACTATTTTAGTTTGTGTATATAGATTAAAAGATGTATAAATGGAGAAAGAAAAAGTTTTAATTTAAGCTTTGTCTCGTTAAAAAATGTCAATTTTTCAAAAAGTTAATGGCAATTAAAAATAGGGTAAGAAAATGACTAAAAATTATTTATCTTTCAAAAGCATTTATAATGGGTGATATTTTCAGTTATCTTCTTACTCTATTTTTGATTGCCTTTAACTTTCTGAAAAAATCAAAAATTTTTTAAGCAGACACAGCTTAAATTAGAGATTTTTCTTTTTCCATTTATACATCTTTTAATCTATATACGCAACCCAAATATTCGTTAAACTATGACTAAAGAAAGGAACCTCATTTTCATAAAAAATAGTTCATTTTAGGCACAAAATAGCTTGAATCTCGGAACAAAAGGCCCATTCAGAAAAATCCTGAGACACGTGTCTCATTATTTGTCGTGAAGAAGTGCAAGTGCCTTCTACAATTTCAGCCAATTTCAGGACCCGCATTCCTGGTGCTCCCCTTGTCAGTATACATATTCTTTCCCATTATTCATTTTACAAGTATATCGTCTCCGTGTATATTAAAAATTATGCTCACAGCGAAATGACAATATAACTTCAGTCTTTCTAAATCTGTTATAATATATTTGAAACGAATTTTAATAAATAAAATTTGTAATTGATAAAGAAACTTTTTCAACCCTATGAACCACAAATTACCATGAAACATATCAACTGCGATATAATTTCTCGGTTAAAATTCTTATCGTCACGTAAAGCTCCATCTATAACCTCGTAACGTAACTGTCCATTATGCAACATTTATAACTAAAAAACAAAGTAAACAATTCATTTTCTGCGATGTCATTATAGCGAATCGCCCGCATTATATACGCACGGACGACGTCGCCGCCGCGGCATTGAAGGGAAAGGCGCGGCCGAAAAAGGGATCGCTGCGCCACTGCCACCATCACGTCTCCTTTCACCTTGGCAATAATCTTCGAGCGAAAATATAGAGTACGCTGGGATAATCGGTGGTAAAAGTCCAACATATACCCACATGTGCCTATGACTAGCCGTAAAAGTCGCCCATTAATGGCTGTATTCTTCGCGGACCGCGTACGTGTATGTAATTGAAGCTATGGCTTTTCAGGCTAATCGCATTATTGTCCGTACGCTTTTGGTCTGAGGTTGCGTTTCGGTTGGCGTGCAGGGGCTATTTATAAATTATCGTCTCTTAGGTGGCGGAGTATAAATTACAGTTGAAGCCGACGTCGAAGACAATGAAATATAGAGAATTTAAATTACGATCGGTACAGAATAAGGCTATAGGTGCTTGCTACTGATTAGGATACAATATTTTACTTTGATGTGTAGTAATTAAATGTATATTAGGCTATGCGTAAATTTAATAGTGTAGAGATTTTACTGAATTAGTCTTAACATCATTACGCTTAGCAATTTAATTAAATTAAGGAAATAAAATTATTATTTAATTTGACTCTTCGCAAGGATAATTTTAAATAGGAAATATATTTAATAAAATAGATGTTGAAGATATTAAAACTTTTAATAATATGATCTGTGCTAAGTTTTTTTGAATATCAATGATGATTTAACATTTCCCTTTTTAAAAAAGAGATCTGAGAAAAGTGAAGCCGACTAAAACGTATTCTGATTGGTTGATCTTTACAAAGGCACGATATTTTGAATTAAATCTTAAATTTTGAAAGTTTTAAATGATAATAAATATTTATAAATTAAAATAAT
>JAWWEQ010049204.1:0-86880 GCA_035583055.1 Torymus tubicola
ACAGCTGTGGTGTAAAATATAATCATTTTCTATTGAAGAAGCAGCATAAAAACAAAATTCTGTGGAATAAACACATGAAGATCAGTAATAAGTAAATTTGACTCTGCTAGTCATGTCAAAAACAGGATTTTATCACTGTCTTTACATCTTTTAAAAAGTCATAGCTCTTTTCTGAAGATGAAACCCACCTTGGTCCAGGGCTTATGTTAAAGGGTTTACAATACAGAATCAGGAAAAAATTTGTCGAACAAAAAATATTCTGTCGAGCTCCTTTCTTTTTTTTGATAAAGGTACACTGAAAAGCAACTAATCAGAGACTTTCAAAAAGGGTCATAAAAAAGTATGATTAAATTCTAGAAGTAAAATGCAAACTTTTTTCCAATCAATTTGCTATACAAAAAGTTTCAGGATTTTGAGTAAAAAAATGGCAAAAGTTGAGTTTTTACCAAAAATTGCAAAAAATAACAATTTTGGATGTGCAATAACTTCTGTAATTATTAAAATATTGCTCTAAAAATTTAAGAACATGTTTTTTTTCATAAAAAACTAAGTGTCTACAAATTTTGAGCAATTTTAAAATGTTGAGCTGCTTAGTTCACCTGAAATAGCCCATATATATATATATATATATATATATTTTTTATTTCAATAACCTCTAAAACATGAAAATCTACCAAAATCTTGATGTTGGAAAATTTTATATTTACAAAGCATTTTTTTTAAAGTACAAACACGTTTTACGCAAGCAATTACTAAGCATTACAATATTTTAACATATAACTATTTTACCTATTAATCAAACTTTGTTGATAAATTAATTTTAAGAAATGAAATATTGTTTTGTTATGAAAATTATTTTTCTTCCATACATATATAAAAATAATCTTTTTGTATTGTCAAATTTCCGCCGAAATGTATGTCATATCACCATATCCTTTATTGAAAATTCAATTACTTATAGTTTTAAGCGAATGAAAATTAATACGGGTGTATTTCGAAGTCGAGGACCTATGAAATCACTCGGACAATTTCGTGGATCCTAACGGTAAAGCCATACTCCAAACATGGTCTACTATACAATCCATGCTATCTATTTCTCAAGTTTGGCACCAGATGCTTATTTTATGAATATTTATTAACAGAGCTATACAACTCTGTCGTTGAAATTATTTGCAGTAATACTTATAAAGGTTAAATGGAAAGATATATTTCACCATGATACCCACAGATAGTAATCGTTCAAAATATTGTTTATAAAAGATATTTATGAATTTTTTTAGAATAAGTTAATGAAATCTATAAAATTAGAAAGATTCAATTAATGATAAATAGAAACTTCAAACAAGTATTGTTTAACGTAAGAGATAATAATTTTAAACAAAATTTAATTTGTACAAATTAATTATATACTATTATTTTAAAATGAAATTTTCTTTATATTTGCAGGAAGAAAATAATTTCAAGGATTTGGTAAGATATTCGGACACTTGTCTATTCAACGTTAAGTGCTACGAAGTTTGGGACAATTTGATCGAAGGCATTTTCAATATTTTTCGGAATTTGTAATAAGTAAGTGCTGCGATGAATGTAACAAATGCTCTTTTATTTCACTTTATATAAAATATAGAATATTAAATTAATAGATTATTACTTTCTTACCATGAAACAATTCAGAAAATATTACATTATATAGTAGACTTTGCTATTAGGACTATTAAAACTGGACCAGAATGAAAAACTTTACAAGTCTTACCGATTGAATGTTCTTTTTTCGTTTCACATACAAATAATTCCATAGATTGAATCAGATATATGCAGCTAAGGCCAAAAGTTATAATCAATCTTTATCAGATATATTAATCTAAAATACAACTACTTTAGAATTTTTAAACATATCTTAGAATATTATTATCTTTTTTTAGTACTACCTGGTTAATATGAAAAATAAGTTTTTTTTTTATTGCAAGCGTTTTCAGCAGTAAAATTCAGAATCTTGGAATTTTGAAGAACTAACAAGTTTTCGGATTTGTTGAAAATGCAGAAATCACTTATTATTTACGGTTCGTATAAAAAAGGTCCTATTTCGGCTTCGCGCGTAAGGAAGTCCTAAATCGGGGACTCTAGTTTTACTGCCATTTAAGTTGGGAACCGATGATAGAGTTTTAAAAATCGGTCTCCATTACACATTCGGCTAGTCATGCTAGCAAAATTATTTCTCTATTTTACTATTATATAGTAACATATACATATAGTTTCATTTTGATGTATTCGTTTTTTTCTATTATTCTAGAAGTGTCAATGCGAGCTTCATGCTCCCTATCATGAGCCAATCCATTTCTGACGAATCAAAAACATTAAAAGTGATAATCTCAAGTCCATTTCTTTTCTGTATAGTATAATGTTAATATTTCAAACATAAAATGAAATTATATATAAAATTTCGCTAACATAATCAGCGCAGAATAAGATAAAACCCGATTTCTCAAATTCCTATCAGCAGTTCTCAACTTAAACGTTAATAAAAACGCGAGATGGGACTTTTATACACGTGAAGCTGAAATAGAACCGCTTTCTATGCGAAATTGAGATTACAGAATAATGGTATAAGTATCTTCTAAACAAAAGTTTCAAGATTTATAAATTTTTAGCATGGCAAAATACTAAAGGTAATTACAAAAGAAAATTAAATTTTTCGTCTGAAGCTACTGAAGATCTAAAATAGTAGGAAAATAAATTACCTTTTGAAATGAATCCAATTTGGTCAGCTGAATATTCTCTTGAGATTGGTGGAGAACAGTTATTTTACTTGCATTAATTACTCCACAAAAAGTTCAAACGTTATTAAAAATTCGAATAGAGAATATCAGATTTATTGAAAATAATTGAGTTCAAACTACGTTATAAATTGCGAAACGAAAAGAAATCTTCACGCATATGACACCTGTACACATGTAAGAAATAATAGATAATATCTCATTTTAGTATTAAAAAACGTAACGAGTTACGAATTCGCAAACCATTAGTCGATGGATTTAAAATATTCCCAATGATAGTGGAATCGATATCGCAATTTTACAGAGCATAATACGCGACATGCATCGACGTCTACAATTCTAAGAAAGACAATAAATCTTGAAATTATTTGCAAACGTGCCGGATACCACTTTTCAAGGTCAATGCCATGGTTATGAAAATGTACCCCCCCCCCCCCTCTGTCTCTTTCAACTTTCGTCTAGAACTTGATTCTGTATCTAGCCACGATTGGAAGTTATTCTTAATTATAGACTAAAATGGGCCATCCCTAAACTCTAGACAACTACGTTTTGATCTCGACCTTTGACATAGGTGAACTCATATATTTTTTTCAAATCTTAATTGCTTAAGAACATTTTTAGGTAATTATCTGAAATACAACTTATTAATTATCTCTGTTTATTTTAAAGTTAACATTATAATCAGTTAACATACCATTAATCATTAAAACAAGCTGTCTAGTTATTTTTAAACTGTGTATAAAACCTGAATAAAGTTATAAGTAGATTTCAATGATAATACCAATATAGTTATCACAGCTACAGCGTATCTGTGTAGAAACCTGATATAAACAATTTTCATTGCAATACGAGCAAAAATTTTTATATTTTTGGTATCTTTTTACTGTGCTTATATATTTAAGAAAAAAGGTATTGTTTTGTAATAAGCCATTAAGTGTTCATGAACATGTGAACAAATATAAAAAGATATCCTAGTAAAATTTTAGTCTGATATAATCATTAGTACGAACTTAAAATTTATTAATAATTATTTTAGAACGGATTTTTATTATTGCAATCAAATAAGAAGATCAATTTTGTAAAAAATTTGAATTTTTTTGAATGGTCATCAAAAGATTTAATGAGATTTTATAAATTCATAGGTTTTTTATTCATATTGTATATATTAGTTTAAATAATTTTGAGTGCATACCGTTAATAGAAAAACCAATTTGTTAGTTTAAAAAACTACGTGCCAATATATTGTCAGCAGAGTTTTGAATAAATTAGAAAAACAAAAATCTTTTTAGTGATTGCAATATATTATATTCTATTTCTAAATATCGACACTTGTACAAGTAATAACTAGAAAATGAGAAGAATAAACAGTAAATTTATTAATTATTTGAAATAATACAAAGTGAAACATTAAATTTTAAATGAGTATAATTTATTTTTAAAAATTCACAAATTTTGTATACATTATCAACAACAAATATTACAAAAATTGTGACAATGGTTAAGTGATGTTTTAATATAGAATAACAGATGCTGCAGCTGGTAGCTTCAATTTAGTTGCATCAAGACGATCTCTCTGTTTTAAATTAGATTTAACACTCGCTATATAAACTTGAACTTGTGATGGAATGTTCAACTCAGTTTTGGCATCAATTGTTACTTCTTTATCGTTAAAATTAATAAGCAATGTTTTTGGCTTTTGCTCAGGGAATGTGCGAATTACAGCCAGTACACTATCTTGAACAGTTTTCACTTCGACTTTACCTCTTTGAATAGCAGGTGTTTTCTTCAACTTCGTCAGAGCCTTAAATACTTTATAATGAGATACTTCAGATGCTTTCTGTGCCGCTAAGTTCAGCGTTTTATAATTAGTGTGAACAGGAAGCCAGGTTGTACTATTGGTTGAAAAACCAGCACTAGTTGTATCATCCCATTGAAATGGAGTTCTTTCCGGATCTCTTGATTTTGTTTCATACCATTCCTCACCCGCGTTACATCCAGCTGGATCGACAGTTTCCTTCCATGAAAAATGTCTATCAACCATACCTATTTCGTCTCCGTTATAAACAACAGTAATGCCTGGCAACATTGCAGCAAGCATAGTTATTTGATCGGCTCGATTATTATCATAACCATACCTTGATGCAACACGATGATTGTCATGATTTCCTACAACCCAATTGGATACCTTGTCTGCTGGAATCGCTTTACGCCAATTATTTATTGTCGTTTCAAACTCAACTGCTTTTGAGTTATTATTTAAATTTGCAATAAACATAAAATTAAACGGATTAGCGCCAACTGTGTAAAATTTCATTGACTTTTCAATAGTTGTGTAAGCTTCCAATATCATTAATTTACCATCAGTTTTTTTATTTTTAACATAATTATCTAAAAGCTTCTGCCACGATTCAACAACTCCGTAAGTATCATCTAAATCTCTCGTATAAATATGTTTAAGAGATTCGTAGTCAGTGTCTGGTACATTGTTTCCAGATTTAGGTTCATCTTCCAATGTTGCACTTTCAAACATATGATTAACTGCATCTACTCGAAAGCCATCGACTCCTCTATCCATCCAAAATGTCAAAACATTTTCCATTTCTTTCCTCAATTTTTCATTCCGGTAGTTTAAATCTGGTTGTCCAACAACGAAAGCGTGATAGAAATATTGTTTACGGTCCTCATTCCATTCCCAAGCTGAATCACCAAAAACTGATAGCCAATTATTAGGTGGGATCCTGTTACCCGAACTATCTTCTTTTGCATCCTGCCAGACATAGTAGTCTGTATATGGGTCTACCTTCTTGACACTTTTTTCAAACCACTCATGCTCGTCTGAACTATGGTTAGGTACAAAATCAAGAAGCACTTTAAGGTTAAGTGATTTTGCTTTTTTTACGAGTTTATCAAAGTCTTGAAGAGTTCCAAACTCCGGAGCAATATCAGTAAAGTTAGAGATGTCGTAACCAAAATCTTTCTGTGGACTGGAATAAATTGGCGAAAGCCACAAAGCATCGGCACCTATATCTCGAATATGCTCTAGTTTTTCTGTGATTCCGTTAAGATCGCCGATTCCATCTCCATTACTGTCTTTAAAACTTCGTGGATAGATCTGATAAATTACACTAGTTTTCCACCAATCAAGATCTTGCTTAGTTTGATCAACTACAAATTGTTGGCCTGTAACACAAAGGCCTAAAAGCCCAAATATTAAACAACTTAACCGGCTCATGATGATGAACACTAATAGAATTTCTCTCGCTGCAGTATATTTATATAGTCTGAAATCGCAATGCAGATAAATATCGTTATCTTCTTTATCTTTCGATTATCACATTAGCCTTTCAGAAACTATATCGTCGAAAAATTTTCAATTCTAGTATAAAATTTTAGAGTCAATCCGATAATATTAAATTGCCTAAGTAAATTTTTTTAAATATCTAGAAATCGAAAAAAAGTTGTATTGGCAGGGGATCAAGATCTCTTAGAAATTAATACATATTTTAGAACTCTTTGTAATTTTCTATTTATCAATATTTTTTCATTTCAAAGAGATAATATGAAGTCAGTAGAAAAAATAAATATCGAAAAATATGTAAGACATAACAATATATATATATATATAGATTATTTTTAATCAAACTATAAAAAGACATTGCTACATTATAATATTTTACAAATATTTAAAATAACAATTATCATTCTGAAAATAAATTTTTCAATTGATTATCAATTTATAAAAAATTTTTTATACATATTTTAGGTGAGCGTGGATTAATTGTGAAAATCTTTTTATTAAAAAAGAAATAACGCAATTCCGGATGCCATTAGGCTGAGAAGATGTGCATTTCCTTACATATACTAGGTTTGAACTTTGGTACAGTAAAATAAAGGGTACGGTAAAATATTTTTTCTCTTTTTTGACTAAATTTATTTATATCAATGACAAAGTGAAACAAGATCTTTTAAGAAAGTCCAAAGAAGGTCTAAAATTAGCACATGCTCGAGAAAAGTCCTCCTTGGCGTCTTTTTTTACTTTAAATTTTGTAGTTGCAGCTCTATGCATTTTTCAGTGATATTAAAATGTTAACAATATGAGCGTTTCGGATAACACCATAAATAAAATCCAATATGATTATTTGATACTTGTTATTATCTTGTTTCGTTCAGACGACAAACGACACACTCGTTGATAAACACCTGCTTCACACACTCATTACGTAATATAATACTAGTATAGCTACTATACGTCACTCGCTAACGCGCGCTTGATTAAATTTATAGTATATATGTTTTTATTTGACCTTAAACATTTAAAAACCAAACCATTATTGATACTTTTCATATTTTGCTTACAATTTTGTTTAAAAAAAAAAAAGCGGATGTGTACTCAGATTTAGATAAGTATATTTATCAAATTGAACGTGCACCAGAAATACATCGAAAGCGCACCCAAAAGTTCATTAGGAATTCCCTTAAAGAAAACAAAAAATACACTGTATGTCTATAACAGAACAAACTTTGAGATCGATATATTATAAAACTGTTGAGTCATTGTAAACAGTCTATCACAGACAAGTCCTCAGTACAATAGCTATTTTAACATACTAGCAGTGTCAGTGCACACTGCGCGCGCCCTATCTTCGGCCAATCAAATTTTACATGTTCATTTCAAATTGACCAATCGTAATCATTAGAGGTGACAATCTCAAGTCCATCTCTTTTTTATATAGGATAATTCATACATTAGCCTTACCTTGTTCATTTCCAAACATTCAGGCGACGAACCTAAGTTACGTAATTTTTATTATAGACATTTGTCAAGTTTGCACACTTTTTTTTTAATCGCAATGCGTGCATGTAGGTACTTTTCACAGAAGTTGCATTTGCTGCTCAAGTGTAACGAATCACCTAATTGATGCATTCCTTATTTGTCATCAATCAAATGTCATCCTTATCACATACGCAATGTATTATTTATGCTATTAACTATATAGTTTAGTTAATTTCGTGGTAATTTAATTCTTCAATTCAGCGTAGCACGGAAAGAAATTTCTTGAAGTTATATTTAAATAGCCAAGTGCAATCTCACTTAATATGTCCGTTTTTACTGGTAGTGGGACACAGTACCATGTATGTGCCGGTATCAGTTTCGAATTACCGGAAGCTCTCTGTAAATTTTTTAAACTTATTTAATAAAAAAAAATCACTAAAATAAGTTCGTTTACATATAAATTAGTATAAGTTTACATAAGTTAGTACTTGTAAGTGAAATTTTTCAAACTCATGCTTATAATTATATTGATTTTCAAGCTTCCTTGCCAATTTATATGTAACTACTAAGTTACAAAATTTACTTCGTCCTAAGTAGTTTTTGGCTAGGTATTTACCATTTTACCTAATTTATACCAAATTTTGTTTGCATGAAAAAATAGTTCCATTTATAAATATATATTTGAAAAATAATTTTATATAATATCAGTTATGTCTTTGATAAAGCATTCTGGGAATGCTTCCTTGATCTTCTGGGAATGATTCCTGGGAATGATCCCTTTTCGAACGTGCACTGAGAAAAATATTTAGTAGTATCTAGTAGTAAATAAATATTTATTTGTTTTAAGAAAATATTTATTTACTATTATTCAAATAAATATTTATTTGATCTACTAAATACTTTTTTAGTGTGATATTTGATTATTTAAGGTGAAATAAGTAATTCTATTAATTAATAGAAGACTCGAAATATTGTGTTCAAAAACCAAGTGCTTCAGAAACCCTAGAAATTTTCTATACTTCCTTTCAGAAAATTATTTTTATTATATTTTATATACACACACATGCGCGCATGCACACACGCTTGCACATACAGGCACATAATCAGAAACACAAGACTGACATCTTATACAGCATGTGCTTACGAGCACGTCTTGCGTGTAACTTCACTTTTTAGCATTCCTGCTGTATGGCCGATATTCCGTCGTGCACTATTTTTCTTTTACTAATCAACTTTAAAGTCCTCCTCCTGCAGGAACCATAAATCGTCGTCGCGCAACTATATCGTGGGCTGCTACCGCGGATAATCGATAAATCGTCGCCGTTGCGGGTTAGTTTCTCCCTCTCTCTCTCTCTCTCTCTCTCTTCTTGTCTCTCTCTATTTTCCTTTCTCTCCATCTACCTCTCTAGAAGTGAGAAAGATGACTTTATCTCTTTTGCAATTTCATTAATGAATCCTTTATATGATCAACGACCAAGCAGATAAATCATATGGAAATGAGATATAAGTGCACCCATATATACACACATTGATGATAATATCTCAGCAATGGCTTATGTATGTGAGTATGTACCGAAGAAGAAAAATTTTTAGGATTATTATGAGACAACTGATTAAAAATTACAATAACTATAATGACTTTGACAGCGTGATTAAATTAGAAACATTATAAGAAAAATTATTACAACATTTTACACATGGAACTTGCAAACATTATTTAAACTGTATAATAATTTTTTTGATACTCTGCCGAACGCATTTTACGAAATTTAGACTTCAAGAGTATAGGGGATGAAGGATAGAAAAGCAAAAAGCACGGCACGTAAAAATGCTCACTTTAAAAAATTGTTTAAAGTTTTGACTCACTTTTTCGATCTGAAAAAAGGCATTTTGGAAGACAAATAACCACAGCATCCAAAAAATTAAGGAAAAATTTATTGATCTGTGTTTGAATTTTTTCTGAATATCTTACTATTTGGTTATGAGCGAGTTAAGTGTAGCACGTTTTATACAAAAAATTCACCTTGCGCGCTCGCTTTCTAGTTTATGGTGGATGGTTCTATATATAAGAATAATATCACTGCGCAGTACATGAAGAAAAGAAGTATTACATAAGAAAGAAAAATTCTTTGATAAAAACAGCTTCGTGTACGTTAAATAAATATTCATTAAGCTTTTTACGAAAGGCTTTCTTGAGTGTAAGGTATCTTTCACAATGTTCTTTCACCAAAAATGCCTTCAAAAAAAAAAAAAAAATCCACGTCTTTCTCTCTTTCTAGGTCTTTCTCTTTTGCAAAATGAGGCCAAGACCCAAAATCCCATTAGTGTATATATGTATATGTACGTGTACACTCTCGCGAATCTACCTAGTGCAATCGTTGTGCATGTAAAAATATATAATCATCAAGAGTAAGCGAATAATGCGAGAAGACCCGTCAAAGGGCGTTGTTTGCGCACGATGTTGCCAAAAGAACGCACAGTTCATTCATCAAGTGCGGAACTTTCAAAGTGGTTGTTTGCGAACACCCGCATTATATTAATTGGTAGGTACACGTCAGAAAGAGAAAGAAGAGAGATAGTGAGATAGAAGATAAGTAATAAAAATATCTACACTGAAAAAAAAACGTTGTCACGTCGTTTGTTTTCATCACAGTTCGTCAGCGCCCCCCTTGGCTACGTGCGTCAGACCACTTTTCACACAGCATTTGCCCCGCTTTTACTATATTTTCCCCATATAGAGGGACAAACACGTCGCGTTACGGGACAGAAGATGCGCCGAATCACGGCCAAAGATTTCACTCTACTTTCGGCACAGCGTATAATATACGTATCAAGTCACCTGGAGTACCAAATTATTTTCAGTCTATAACCGTCTGCCTGGATCACGAAATATCACTGTTACAGCGAGAATGGAAATCATGTGCAAGGACTCGTTACACCTTCCCTAAGATACAAAAGTCCTTTCAGCAAAGATAGGCAGGTAAATGAATAATAATTAACAGAGAAAAGGTTGACAAAAAAAAATCACAAAGAAGATGTGAACCTGCGTACTTTTGCCGAGCGGTAAGCAGGGCAGTATAAGTACGTTTAATTAACTTGTACGTTTGGAAACATTTAATGATCGTAATAATAGAAATTCATTTGGAGAATGAACGGAAATTTATTTTTTATTATCCAGCGGTATCGTATTCCAGTGGGCCAAAGAATGATAATCAATAATCACTTATGGAATTGACTTCCAATGCAATTTGTTTAATCATCATGTAATTGAAAATCAATGCAATTTTCTAGCACGATAAACCTTGGAAATAGCCAGATATATTTGAACGAAAGTATTGACATAAGTAGTATGAATTCAAATTATATCGATATGTCTTCCTTCCAATCAATTTTCCATCCTCATAAAGTCAATTATTGATCATCTTGACGTAATCGTAGTTTTTTTTAGTAGAAAATACTTCATCATTATTTAATCCCTCAATTAAATAGGATCAAATTTTGTTACGGAAAAGTCACACATACACACACACTCCCTCTCTCTCTCTCTCTCTTTCTCTCTCTCATCCCTATGAAAGGGCGCACAATTGCGACGAAGCGGAAGTCGACGGCGCCCACGAAGAACGAGCATAGAGGGGCCGAGAGCGCGCGCATCCGGCTGGAACGGCCGCGAGCTCCGAACTACTTCGCCATTCGACCCTTGCACGCGCGCACTGGTCCTTCGTGTGTATATATATATATATATATATATATATAGTCTCGCGCGCCTCGTACACACGCGCGGGGTTGCTCTCTTACCTCGGCAGTGGAATGATTCCGGTGAATTTATCGCCGGTGACAACTTTGATTACCACCGCCGTCGCTAGCGCGACGCCGCCGCCGCCACGTCGACTTTATGCGGCGCACAGCCAGAGCAGTAGCAGCAGACCAAGCTATATGCTTCATTCTCTAGTCTCTGTGCTCGCGCGCTATATTCTCCGGAATCTCCTTCCTTCCTTCCTCTCTGCGCGATCGCTTTACGGCAGTGTCCGGGGACCCACGTGGCGTCTTTGTTCTTCGCCTCGGCAGATGTATATACATATACATATACCTATACGAGGTTGCCTATATATATATATCTGCCTATCTCACTCATGTTTTACGCGTGAAATATAATAGGAGAAGTTTTTGAGAGAGAGAAAGAGAAAAAGTCACGGAAGTAGGGGAACCATCGGCTGACTGAATCGACCGGTGCGCTTATAATAAAGTACAAGCCGTGGTCGAGCACTGGCCGCTAAATAATTCATGGCTGGGTGCGCTTATGCTGGATTTCGCGTTTGATATGCTGAATTAATAACGGGTCGTGATGAATTATTAACGAGGAGAGAGAGAGAGAGAGCTTGAAGCTTCTTCTTTTTCGAGATAAGACAACGAAATGTCGCAGCTGATAGGGAAAAGACAATGGACCAGATGTAAGAGTTAACGTTGGTTCTTCGACGATAAGTTTATGTATATATATATATATATATATAATTTTTATTAATGCGTATATTATTGTGATATTCAATATTGTTAGGGGCAAACAAAATATGCTATTAGCGAGATGCAAATCCACAACAAACCTATAGTTTATAGTCTCGCTTTGTCACTGATAACGAAGCAGACGTGAGACGTGGGTCTTAGATTTGGCTAAAAATCCTGGAGTCACTTTCTTTTTACAAATAATGGGACACGTGTCTATAAGGATTTTTCTGAATGGGTTCTAGTAGTGGCCATACAATTATTGAATTTTCAATATTTTTGCCATTTACATAGCTTACAACATAAAACTACTTAATGCATTGCGAGCTAGGTGTTCTTCTGCTGAGTTGACGGTCTTTCATCTTCTACTTTGTCCAAATGATAAGGGAAACGTTCACGAGACTATTATAGCCAATATTAATTTATAAATATTATCGAAAGGTATAGAACGTTAATGAAATAACTGTAGTTAACATTGTTGCAAATTAAGTCATTTTAATATCATAGTTTAATTCGCGTTGAAGCTCCTGTGTCAAATGAGGATAATCTGAGTTAAAAAGCAAGAACACCCAAGAATATTCATTTATTCACAGTGAACTACTTATTACTTGTAAAACAAGTGAATATTAATATGATAGAAATCAATTTTCACTTATTCAAATTAGAAATGTGCAATGAGCACGACTAAGCTTTTTCATTAATAAAATTTTACTGATATTTTGCAATGGAGCAATTGTTAAAATCACTGCTTTACCAATCTTTAATGAAGAAAAACTTAAAAGTATTATGGAATATTAAAGAGACCATAATCCGGTTAACGCAACACTTTAAATAGCCGTAAAATGAATTCCAAACTCGCGCTTTACAAGTCGAACGTTTAACTGCTATTACAAAAGACATGAAGCACTTGGGTCCAACTTCTGCAAAGGTTAAAACAACAGCGCTATGGACGTTTGCGTTATTCAAGCGTATCCAGCCATGAAAAGGATCTCCTCGTTAGAGAAGTGCCATTCTTTTCAGCGCTCGCTTGCGCAGCTTTTCTTTACTTCGACTCTGTCTCTCATTTCTTCTCTTCCTTATCTTTCCGTTTGCACTCACCTTCCATAAGCTCCCCCCAGACTCTATCTCGAGTTTTTACTTGGAATCGGATCATTAGCTAATCCGGCTGTATAGAGTGATTAATCAGTCAAACGTGCTTAGAACACGACGATTCGCCATAAAAGAAATATGGAAAAGACTCGCGAAACGCGATGTGAGCGTATTTTTTTGCACTAACGATATTTCTGGTTTCCTTGAGATTCGATAATGCAAGAGAAAAATCGGAACAGAATTTTAAACCGACCAAAATAATGTATGCAAGTAATCAAACTGTGTGTGATCCATTTTCCATCTTCTATGCGTTTAAACTTAAATCCATATTTAAAAGAGTCTTTTCAATTTTAAGAAAATGGCTATTTTTTTATTCAAAGAATGTGATTGGAATCTCTATTATAATCCTTAGTCTATTTTATAGATAATTCACGCTTTAGGATATTACAATTGCATTAAATATTCAACTTTCTTCGAAATCTCGTCTGAGCAGAATAGCACTGAAGTAATATAATAGAATTTATTGTTTTCAATTATAAATGTGACTTCCTAATTCTATATATTATGTTAAAATATCACGAAATTGGATATCGAGTACTAATTTTAGTATTTGGCATTTCTTATGTATGAGGTCGTTATACTTTTTAGAAAACTACCCTATCGTGATCGTTCAAATCGACCAATTACAAACATTAAAGTAACAATTTCAAGTCCATCTCTTTTTTGTATAGCAATACAACTGTAAAAATTATTAAAATTTTTAATTTTATATTTTTCAATAAGAGATTTAAGAAGAGATTTTCAATATAATCTTTCAAGTCAATATAATATCTTTTAAAAATATGTTTTGTATTGCCGTATTGTAGTTTATATATAAATATTTAAAAAAAATACATTTAGAAGTACAATATCCGGCTATTTATAAATTAACATTTATTTTTGATTCAACAAAATTTATAATACGATTACATTGGTTTTCGATATTCACGAATTATTAATACCCTTCAACTTGTTTGTGAGGTGATAACTGTTCCATTCTCGGTAACAATTTACTTCTCTCGACTTCTCGTTTACATAAACGCTTCCTCTCATTGAGCAATAGACGCGTAAGCTCCGATTCTCTAGCGCACAGAAAACAACTAAAATACTCAAGATAAAAAAGAGACTGTCTTAACGGGGCCGATTAATGGTAGAGGTACTTAGACTATGCGTCCTCATAGTCCAAACATCTCTTTCTTCTCTCCTTCTATGCGTGTATTTCTCCTTCTTTCTCTTCTCTTACTTTATCCATGGTTTAAGGTCCAAATTAACTTTCTAGGTTAGTACGACGCCGCGTAGGTGAAATACTCGTTAGACTTTTCTTTCTTCTTCTCCTTGCTTCTTAGTTCCGTTTCTCCACGACGCTCTCCTATGGTATATACTTCTTCTTATCCGTCTCGTCCATGTAAATTTTTCATCCATTCCACTTCTTCGTACAAAACCCTCATTCAGCTCTAGCTCGCGCGAGAGAACGAAACGCGTAAAACTCGAATTACGCGCTTGGGAAATAAAAGAAGAGAAAGAGGAATCGAGAACCAGCAAGTTAAAAAAAAAGAAAGAAGGAGAAAGGTCAGAGCAGAAACAAACGGTGGAAATTCAATTCTAGCCTTCGTCCACACGGGCATAAAAAACGTTTTTATCAAACATCCTTATATTTTTCAGTGTTCCCGACCCCCTTTTTAGCTTTTTTTCCGTATACACCTACGTTAAGCTTACTCTAAAAGAATTATGGCCACGAATTTCCATGTACTTGAGTTTTCCGAACAGTTTACCGAAAAACTTATTCACAGTTTTGCACCCCCTCTTCTCTTCTTGCGAAAGCGACGATTTGTGGTTATTTAATTAACGCCTTAATGGGAGCACGTGATTTTCATTTTTCACCTCAATTGGAAGGGACCTAAAAGGAAAGTGTAAATAAAATGTGTTCCTTGCTAATGGAACGTTTAATTTAGTGAACATTAGAAGATGAATTTGTAGCATTAACAGCTTGGAAAGAATCTGGATTTAATTATACAGAACAGAGTATAAATCAAAACTTTGTTGACTTAAATTTAATTGTTTTGAGAGTACGTCCGTTCTATATAAATTATTGTTCACATATAAATTATCAACAAGTCCGTTACAGATTTCAAATTAAATTTATTAAGTTATACGAACCAGCATTATTTAACTATATGGTTTCGAAAAAACAATGTTCATATATTTAGTGTAAAAAAACGTTGTATTCATATTCAGCCGCGTATCGCATAATATGCGAGACCAGTTTACCCTTCAGTGATAGATGATATTTGCTTGGATCCACTCTCTACCACCTGCATCGCATAATTTACGAGAAGCACCCATATGTAACGCGAGTCTTGGTAAAAACAGACCGTAATTTTTCGCAATAAATTTTGATAAAAAATAGCAATGACACCGTTAAACATAATTTCTTTACAATGTCTGGCTGATAAAGCAAGAGGCAAGATACATTGTAAAAAAAAGGTATGATGAAAATATAACTCTGTAAGTAAATAAAAACTTTTATAGAAATTGATTAATTTAATTTTTCATTTAGTCGTCTTGAAATTTATATACGGATAAAAATCAATAGTTAGTTGGACTTTTCACAGAGTTGATTTAATTTAGAAATGATATGGAAGTTCTTACAACAACATCGGTAGAAATAACATTAAGTCTCAATAGAAATGTTGAATAGTCAGTCTAATTTTAAACATAAAATTATTTTAACCATTTTTTAAACCAGTAGATTTCACACAAGAATATTAACGTCCCAGAACATTACGTTTTTCAAAATAACTTTTTCCCAACGGAAGAGGCCACTTTCATGAATCATTATTCCAACACCATGCACGCTTGCGCGACACGATAAATATTACAGTGCATTCCTCTTCCGTAATGACACCCACACATACCTCTATTCGCGTATATATATATGCATATTCATGCGTAGACGCACACTGATGAACAGTTGTACCAAGAAGCAACGTGTGGTCGAGCAAGAAAATAAATCACGGGAAGAAGACGAAGCGAAAGAGAGAAATAAAAGCCGACGGGACGAGCGACGATAGCGACGACTCATTAAAAATCATTCGTACTCACCGCTCTACCTCCGTGGTCTTGTTCGCCAGAGCGAGGACGCGTAATTAAAATAATTAGTATAGGAATAATCTCTGGGTCCTAATAGCGTGGCGCACTTAAGAGAGCAGCGTGCTTGCCTCACTGGATTTCTCCTTCTCTTTCTCTCTTTTGCTCACTCGCTCTCTCTCTCTCTCTCTCTCATTCTTTCTCCATTACGCTATTATACGTGGACGGGCATACTGTACGCGGGTTATAATTAAAACGCATTGCCGGGCGAGTCGCAAGTGGGCACGCACACGCTCGCGGTATAAGCCACCCTCCAAGCTAGCCAGTCGTTGCTTATACCTTCCCCCCCTTGCCCTATACCCTTTTACATATATATACATATTGTACATTTTGCTGGTAGCTGGAATATACACAAGTGTACATAGTTGCCGAAACGCGTGCGATTTTAATCCATTTTAAGAGAACTCGCACAGTTTCCTAAATTCTGCAATTATACCAACAGATTTGGGATCGTGCGAGCGCGACACCCTCAAAGGGTAAACGAAGCTTGACTGTAAGTAGACTGTGCACCGTGCGTATATATATATGTATATATATATTTTTTTTTTTCTCTTCTTGATGCAGAGGTGAAAATCGCTTGACGACGAATTCTAACAAATTCCTCTGAGACAGTGAGTACACGTGTACTTGAGACGCGGTTATTAATTAAACGTGACGTTACAAAATTACGTTATGTATATATATACGATATATATCTAAAGTGTTCCAGGTGAAACAGTTTGATACATAGATATATGACCAAATGTTGTGTGTCGCTTCTTTGAAATCGATGCTGGTACGGGGAAAAATATTTTCAAAAATAATGGAGACGTTAATGATGTCTTTCTAACGAGGTTTAAATCCCTTTGAGCTTTACATCAAAGCGCAGATTTTCCTTAAATTAATCAGGCGTAAATCTGGAACAGCCCTTTCATAAATGTTCTTTTTAAAAATAAACAAAAAAAAAATTAAATGTTTGATGTTTCAAATATGAAAATTTACTGGAACCTCTTAATTTATGTACATACAAACGAATTAAAATTCTCAAACACAATTCGAATCTGCAATATCGATCAAAATCTTCACGAAGTCTTATCTTATAAATATTCATCGATAAGATTTTAAAGAATTTTTCTATTATCTACAATGACATTATGATAATTGTTATTTCAATATGTCTACGTTTTACACATTCGCAGCGTGGTTAAATTCCAGTATTGCAATGATCGAGGCTTTCGAATCAAGTGGATTACGATGATAAATCATTCGTGATAAGACACAACTATACACCTTTACCTTAGAAAAAATCCTATAATCGATAAAAACGGCACTGACGATTTGCCCTTGAGATGTGACTTTAATCCGGTCACCTAATCTATGGCTTATCAACGAGCGCATTCACATTGCACGCTACGCGGAACTTTCCCAATCGCGCTGTAATTTTTTTCTCCAGACTTTCATATAAATATAGGGAAAAAATCGAGAATGGATGTGATTCACAAGTTGAGGATGCGTGTGTATATGTGGATATTTGATTGCGCCATAATATGAAAACGAAAAAGGATATCTAGCTCAAATTTTTCAGATACATAAATTTTATTCTGAAGTTGTGTAAATCTGATTTTAGAGTCAATTGAATAATATTAAGTTGATTAGAAAACATAAGGAAGAAAAATGAAAAGACATTTTTTTGCAACTGTCTTAAAAAATCAGTCAGGAATGAGAAATTTTTTAATTTTTTATATTTTTTTAAAGTTAATTGAATAAGATTTATTCGTTTGAAAAATACAGAAATTTTTTTTTTTAAATTGCAATGAAAATTTGATTATTTTCATTCACCTATTTACTTATTTACTTTAAAATATACAAATCAAAGTGTGTGTATAGTACAAAATAAAAACTGTAGTGCGGCCAGATGAATTGGTTAACCAAACAAAAACTTGAATGCTCTTTAAACAAACTGAAAAAAGTAGTTGGTTATATTCCTGGTGCGTACGGATATCCAGTAATGCACCAAAAATTCATCATATATTTTTAAGTCAAAGCAATTAAATAGAACATTCAGTACGGGTGTTATCACGTAAATAATATCTATACTGGACGTTTTGGCAAGCTTTTGATGTTTGATTAAATATAATTAATTTTTGTTTTACAAATGTAAAATATTTTTAACGATTTCCTGCAGATTCTCTTTCTACAGAATATATTTTTTACACAATTTTTTATATACTTTCAAATCATGTATTCAGGGAAAATCGAGTTTCCTAAAAGAAATTTCATATTTAAAAATATTCTTTAAAAAACTAATTTTATGTGATTCATTTTCTTTGAAAAATTAACAGTTAACAGCTGTACTTATTTTAAAGAACATTTTTTTTAAACTCGTTGACGAAAATGATATTTACAGTTTGTGTTAACTTAATAGTAACCTGACACTTTGGTAAGTAAGGGAAACAAAATTTTAGCCAGTCAATTAAGTAATACTTTACACGGTTAGTATTTTGACGGGTGAACGTGGAAAATCTATGCAACTTCAATAACCGTTATGTCAAGAACATATTTGGACACCATGAGATGATAAACTGAATACAGCAAACCCCGTAGTTATTATTTGGCAATATATTATAAAATATTTGATCAGATACTTCATATCCGAAATTGATAATACGTATAACGAAGGACTGAATAACGCTTGAACGCTAAAACACTCCAAAGCATCGAATACCTTTGACGTTGATAATCACAAGCAATCAATCTATTCTCTCCTTCCTCAACAACAGACTCACCTGGTTAACCAATTTATCGTAATCACGGGTTCTCACCCTCCAACCGTCGATAGCGACCAACGGCTATAAATATATGCTTACATTTTCACACACATGTGGAAGGTTTACAAGGCTAGACGCCTACAATATACAATATAAGAACATACAAAAAAGGGGCGATATCCCATTAACCCCGGGCAGTTAACATGGGCTCCTTGATTTCTCATTTAAGATTAACCGTGCGATAGGAGGGATCGTAAGCAGGACATAGAGAGCGGAAAATAGATTGGCCTCGTAACTTTTCTCACGCGCAAGCTCTCCGGCCGCCTAATTACGAGATCTTCTAATTAAATAAATTGAGAATCGAGCTGGAACACGAAAGCCACCAGCTCACGTGCTAGGTGAAAATTCACGCAGCTACATATCAGTCAATCTCTCGCATTATAATAATCGTCGTATATGCACTGTGCAGCTCGTTCGCGTATATCGCATGCATAATTAGTATATGCGCGAGTATATATGACTATACATATACAGGCGTTCCTTCTCTCTCTCTGCCTTGGCAAAAATTAGCTCACCCGGTGTTATCGCGGCGTCTTTTCAGGGAAATGAATTAAGAAAGCGCGCGCGCGAGAGAGAAAGAGGGGAGAGAGACGCGGACGCGATTAAAAGTGACTGGCAGCGCGTTCCATGAAATATATATATATGTATATATATATATATATATATATATATACCGAGTGTCTGCGCTTTTTCACGAGGCAACGACGCCAACGCGCGCGCGAAAACTTTCTTCAATTCAATTTGCCCGCTGCAGCGCCTCATGTCTCTTCCGCGAGTTCACGGGTAAACTAATGCCGAGACTTGGACTGAGAGTGAGAGGGAGGGGGGGGAGAAGGGAAGAGAGGGAGGGGGATGAAATTCGCGCGAGCTGCGTATTTTCTTTAATTAAGCTCCGAGTAATTGAAATATGGAGTCGCCGAGGGCGCTACTGTGAGCGCATGAGTTTGCTGTTAGCGAAAATTCCGCTTGTTGTTGAGAGAAACGGGGGAGGGGGGGGGGGGGAAAGGAACAAAATTTTCGAGTAGTTGGGCGGTTTGTATTAATAACTCGATGGTATGAAAAGATATCCTACTTTATACTTAACCTATAGACGTTTTTTAATAGGATTTTTCTATTTTCTCCGGGTATATGTTTATTCGTGTAAACTGTAACGATGGTCAGAAGCTAAATTTGATATTAATCTCAAAAATTATACTTTTTGTTTATTATATGCTCCTATTAAATTGTACTCATCGTAAAATTGTTATAAACTTTGTTTCATCAAAGTGACAATTATTTGTAAAATAAATATATTTCTAATTATTGTCCTGAATTAACACATTATTGGCTCAAAATATTATCATCCACTTTTCGCATAATATTATAAATAATATATTTGCTATTAAAAGAATTGAAAAAAAGAACACATAACATAATAAATTTGATCACTCGTGTGATAATACAGGCATATCGTTTTTCTTTTCCCCCTGATAAAATGGAATGCGCCAGTATCCAAAGTTTTAACATTCAATATTGCAATTTTTATCACTACTACGCATATATACAGAAATAATCATTTCATTGTACTGAAATTTAACGTCGGCTTTTTCAGTCCTTTCATCGGATAATGGACGGACGAATTTTCATGTAATTTACAAATGCACGTAACTTTACACAGGATTATCGGATTTGAACCATTTTTACCTTGAATTAAAAAGTGTTTCTTTTACTTTAATTCTGTTCGCGTGAAAAAATTCGTTAACTCCTATGCAAGGTTCATATTGGTTGGTCATCAGTGACTGTTTTTCTATCAATTATAGAAAACAAATTATTATATTATAGAGGTGAAGAATATTTTTTATAGAGGTATGCCTTATTTTTTTCTGAGTATGAAAATTGTTATGTATACACACACATACCCACGCGTGTAATACGTATACCGTTTAGTTAACCATTTATATAAGTATTAGCATTCATCGCGCAAAGCGATTGAATAACTCCTGCAAAGCGAATACATCCCGGAAGTGCTCAGCCAGAGGATTTTTGTTATTATCTAAATGGGCTTTTACGTTGTTAAAAATGCACCCGATGATTGCTCGTTTTTCAAAGCTATTGGTGGAACGCCCTCGTATATTTTATACGGAAACGCCCGCTGGTTTTATCAGCCACGTACTGCGTATAGGATGAAGGGATGACACAGTGTGGCGAACTCGCGATATTTCAATGGCTCCCTCGAGACTTTTTTTAACAAAATTCAACCCCCGTCCCCTTCCCATCCTTCTGAAAAGAGGAAAAAAAATAGGTAGCCGTGCAATGAGTGACGGTCGATCTCTATTTCGTATGGGCAAGCTCGCCGCCCGTCAATTCGATTAAGTTATGCAGAGGACAATAAAAAAAAAGAGTGAGAGAAGGGTTACATTCTCTGTCGAAAATTAAATGTAGATTGTTTCGGAATACGAGTTCGGCATTTTGCGTGTCTTGGGATTTTAGCGCAACCAGAAATATCGATTTTATTATTCATGGGTTTGTGTTGTTCGTACACGAATCAAAATCATAAAGTGCAGAATTTTAGGTAGGGTTCCAGGTAGGATATTATAGAAAGAAAGTTCTATTCAATTACAATTTAAGATAGTGATTGATGAAAATATTTTTATAATTCAGTATATTAAAAGTTTACAAAGAAAATTCAAATATCAATACAGAACCTAACAAAAAGTTACCTTGTATTCTATTTATGTAGAGATTCCATTTTGACTTTGATGTTTTCAATGAAGTACAGATTGCTGGACATGAGACGAGTGTATATGAGCTATTCCACAATTTATTTCCCTTTTACGTTGACGAAAAATTTAAAAAATTTTGTTGAGAGCACACTCCCGGGGTAGATTTTTTCTTGTTCTTTGGGACTTACTGAACGTAGAAAAGAATAAGAACAAGCTCGATTTCAGGGTAAAATTTTTTTCTGACAATAATTAGATTGCTTAAAAATGATTGAAAATATAGCTCTAGTTTGATTCAAAATAATTTCATGAATAACAACTCAATATGAAATTCGGAAAGAAGAAAAAGAAACTAGAGAACGAGAGCTTTCCAAATCTGAATTAGAAAATGTTGATTCCTTCAAAAGTTACGTGAGTTTGAAGTTGGGCTTGAAACTGACGAAAAACGATGGCAAAGGGAGAATTTGACAAAAAACAATTGAATCTGTACATGATTGTAGTATTTAGTGAATTTTAAATCCAACTTCAAACTCACGTAATTTTTGAAGGGATCAACGTTTTCTAATTCTGAAAAGAGATTTGGAAAGCTCTCGTTCTCTAGTTTCTTTTTCTTTTTTCCAAATTTCATATTGAGTTGTTATTTATAAAATTATTTTGGATCAAAGTAGAGCTATATTTTCAATCATTTTAAACAATCTAATTATTGTCAGAAAAAAATTATACCATGAAATCGTTTTTGTTCTTATTCTTTTCTACGTTCAGTAAGTCCCAAAAAACAAGAAAAAATTTATCCCGGGAGTAAAATTTTTTAATCTTTTCATCAACGTAAAAGGAAAATAAATTGTGGAATATAGCTCATATATAGAAAATCTCTTGCGCCTTATTTCACTATTTTCATTTCGATATCGATTGAATACATGGGTAACAATATTTTCAAACAAAGCGATAGTTATTAGATTAAAATCGGTCCATTTACAGACGCTATATACCGAGTGCCTACGGGTCGAAGTTCAAAAATCCAATTTAATATTGTGCGCTATATCGGATAGGGAAATTTCATTCGCTCCCGGGCATAAAGTAATTTTGTAGTCTATCCCGCAATACTTTTATTTATTTTATCTTGTCAAACTTTGTTCTCATCGCTTTGTCGTCTGTTGCGAACTAAAAAAAAATCCAACCATACGCTTTTACTATATCCCATATATAACAATTGAAAGTTATTTTTTGCTTTTTTTTTGTCAAACAAACTCGACAGTTAACAAATACAACATGCAGTATATTTTATTGCACTTCAGTCCCTTCCACAATTTATTTAAGAACCAGCTTCAAGTAAATTCCAAATATATATTTTTATATATCCCCCAGGTATCTGAAAAATCTTTCAAGCCGTCGACACTTGTTCTAAAAAAAAAAAGAAACTACAAGCCTTAATATCTCATTTCGCGCTTCGCAAGACACACACTGCTCGTCCCGCCAAACTAAATTGAGAGCAACAGTCGCTGGTTCGCTGATTCGAATCGAACCCACGATCCATAAAGGTAATCCCATATGTGCAAACCAGCGAACCCCCACGTATATATATATATATATATATATATATATATATATACACGTACGCAGACACGCGACAGAGAGAGGGAGTACGAAAGGTAGAGAGAAAGAGCAAGTATTAAACAGAACTCAGAGCCAAAAGCAACGACGACCGGACATAGACTATATATATATACGGTCGCCTGCGATTCATTATTCCGACAGATTATTTCTGGCGCACTCCGAAACTCGTCCACTCGACTGCCAGCTAAACTATAGCTATAGCTCGCTACTGCTGCAGCGATGCATACTTAACGGGATTACGCAGCTTTCGAGCGAGCCACATAGTAACGCGTATACGCACATAGGCATTAGCGAGCGCAACTGACATATATATACATATATATAGAGAGAGCGAGAGAGAGAGAGAGAGAGAGAGAGAGAGAGTAAGAGAGTAAAACGGAAGATAGAAATGAACATGAGAGGGGACATCTTGCGAAGATAAGTAGCTCAAGGTAAATAAGTTAAGGGTAAGCTTAGCACAGAGCGGCGGCTCGACTTATACTCGCGGTGCGTTATTAGCCTCGCGCGCGCGACTCGACTGAGTATAGAGACAAAGACTGTTCTTTTGCTGCTACTGCTACTGCTACTACATGCTACTCTCTCTCCTCTGAATTTCGATAAGCATGAGCATGCTATATATATATATATATACTGTGCCGACAGCGTAATGAGGACCGTGAGCACAGGCCGCTGCTAGAACTCGCGACAAAAGAGTAGAGAGAGAGAGAGAGAACTGCTGAGGCACCCTCGTTTATATATATATGGCACAGGAGCAAACAAGATTTGCATGCGCGTCACGCGCGCGCGTTCCCGTCTCCCTTTCTCCCTCGTATACGCCGTGTGATTTACATGCGCGACGAGCGCTAAGTAGCCAGCCGGCACCGAAAAACCAAAGGGAACTTTCCGTTAATTCTCGAAGCGCCCGCGTGCATGCGCTTTTTCCGATTCACCTCTGGCGCCAAGCTTTGCCGTTGTTTGCACCCTGACGCACGGCTCGATGTATTATCGGATCAGCAATGGACGCGATGGCGAAGGTTGTGAATAAAGAGAAAGAGAGAGAGAGAGAGAGAGAGAGAGAGAAGCAGGGGTAAATTAAAGGCTGATGAGCCGGTAGGATAGAAGAAAATATCGACGAACGCAAACGAAAGGACTTTTAATCGGCCGCAACTTTTTCAATTTCCAGGCTAATGACGCGGGTGCCGACGGTGAGATTAAATTTTCATCGGTTGAAAGAGATAAAAGGGAGAGGGGTGAGTTGAAAAGTGAACGAAGTTGGCTATAGTTGGCTTTTAAACAGTCGCGCGTTGGTTTTCACTACAAGTTACGTGCGTTTATGTATATAAATGTGTGGCCAGTATATGGTATACCGACATAGTAGCGTAATATTTAGTTGAACTTGTACACATATCCGAAGGTTTTCAGGATCGTCCACCTATACCCAGACTTTTCCGCTCTCTGTTTTCCCCTGTTAATGATTAGCGTCTGCGGGTAATTAATTAGACGTGCGATTCTATACATATAGATATATGAGCGGTGCTACGGTTAATTTTCCCAAACAGGATATAACGGATGCGAGCTTGAAAATTGGAATTTTGCAAAATTTCTGTGTGGCGATGGAAGAGGAACGAAATGGGGAGGCTTTAATATGGAACCAGAGGCGGACTTTAATCAATTCGGGGACTGAGTTATGGTCAGGTGAAGAGCGTGTAGCTGTAGGCAGGAATGGGGGTATGTAACTGTAATATTATATAATTTATCATGTATATTATACGTTAAATTGCGTGGGAAAAAAATCAACTGATTTTTTGAAAAAAAAGGAAGATTTTCAAAGCTTTGAGATGGTATAAAAATGAAATGTAAACTGGATTATTAAAATGACGTATATGTGAAATTGTACGGAAAATTTACCCTAAAGTGGTTATAAAAAAGATGAGAAAAAAATTCGGATGAACGTCTTGTAAAATAATTTTCTGTCCCGTGGGTCAGAAAAGAGATGAGAAATATTTGGAACTAAAGAAAACGCGGTCTTGTGACACTCTGTTATCGTCAGATCAATTTTTCTTATGAGAATTTGACAAAGGAAAATTAGAAGAAAAATAGCATTCATCAATATTAAGATCTCAAAAATGTCAACAAACTTTTCACATGAAAACGATTAAAATAGAATAATGAAGCTTTCATTCCAGCTGAAAATGGGCAAAATCGGATAATTCTCTGCAAAGTTACATGTGTTTGACATTCGTAAAAAGATTTTATTATTTTTCATAATTTTTTACATATATGCATATATTCGTAATTTTTTGCATATATGCATATATTCGTAATTTTCAAATATATGTAATTTCACAAAAAATTGTCCAATTTCAACCATTTTTAGCTCAAATTAAAGCTCCTTTTTTCAACTTTAATTCTTTTTTTTCGTAGAAAATTTGTTGGCATTTTTGGTATATTAATATTGTGAATGATTGGTGACTAATTTTCGACCATATTTCCCACGTTGAATATAAGAAAAATTAATTTGACAATAAATGCGTGTCACGATACCACTTCTGTTTGTTTCAAATTTTTCTCATCTCTTCTATGACTCATTGAACAAGAAAAAAAAATTATTTTCACCATACCCTGGCCGAAAGTACCACTTTCGCTCCCAGCTCCGGAACGTGAATGTGGTATTTTCGGTCTGGATATGATGAAAAATCGTATACACAATATGAGGATAAAGAGCACCGCCCCATAGCACATGTTTGTCACCTTGTTGTGTAATATACTATTCCTCCCAGCAATCCAAAAGTACTACATTCCCTCTCGGCGCAAAGAAGAGAATGTGGCATTTTCGGTATCAGTAGGAGGAAAAGTAGTATACACTCCTTGAGAGAAAATTCGGCCAGCCTACATCTCGTCTTTGCCACCATCACCCTCGACTCGTGTAGAAAGTTACAGGAGCTATAGACTAACCAAGAATTTTCCTCCCTAGGTACGTATTATACTATTTTAGAGGCGTGCTTCCAAATTATTTTTCATCGTTTTTACGATCACTTTAGAAGAAACTTTCCTTATAATTCCACATATATAAACGATAGTTTTTGTTGACAATTTCCCGTTTAATTTTAACGACGTTCTCAAAACTCTCCTTCTCAAACTCGTTAACTCTCGAAGAATCCCCCTATAAATTATTCATCTTTTCGTCCAACGCGCGTTATATAAAAGAGAGATTGATAAAGATCGACACGAAGTTCCGCTAAAAACTTGCGAGATTCAACGTTTTTATCCTCACCACAGAGTAAATCTTGCAGGGACCGTAATAACTCAAGCCTCTTCCCCTCCCCCTCGCCACATATCTCTGCAAAGTATTATTTAGCGTGGACTAAAAGTGTTTTAAAGGGTAGCGCACGCGCACATCGCGATCCATGGTTGTGCTTCCGTTTACACGGGCGCGTCGCAGTTAAAAATTGCCAGACGCGCGCGCTTCCTTGAATTTACAGCGACACTCGCACATACACATATACACAGAGAGGCTCTGCAACGTAATCCGACTTAGGTAATGCATACGGCCAACAACTGTACAACATACCCCCCTCTCTACTCTACCTCTTCTTCCAACAAAAACCCGTTACTTTTATCCCGCACTACCGGCGCTCGGCATTAGCATAAGATAAAAGTATCACTTAAGTCGTGCGCGCCGTATAAATTTCACATTCATCCCCCCGCTCTCGCGCGAGCAGAGACTTTCTCTCTCTCTCTCTCTCTTCTGTGGCCATACCGTGCGGTTAAATCTGAGAAGCTGACGCGCGCGAAATAAAAGCAACCGCCCTCGCGCCACACGTACCTTTACGACTCGTGTAATGCGATAATCGTTGACGTGTCTACTATATACCCTGCAGATGCACGTCAGAAGTTGTACGTGAAAATTAGCTATACTCATTCTGCCTTTGCACACGTTTAAATATATATATATATATATATATATATATATATATATATATCGTGAGGCGGTTGGATGACCGGTTGCTTTGAAATTAAATGGATTTCGCGGATCTTGAAGAATGAGGAGAATGAATTATAGTTAGGGAAAGTTTGGATTTTCTTTTTCGTCACCGAAGAGAGCGAAAGATGAATAAAAAGTTTTGATTCTTTAAGTTTAAGAAGGCTGAAATGAGTTTTTTAATGTGAATTATTCATTTCCGTGCGGGAACACGAACGCGAAGATGTCGGCATACTGAATAGAATGTTCGGAGGGTTTTGCAAGAAAATTAATGGTTTAAAAGACACGTGAGTTATGTATGCGTTTAAAGTATGATGAAAATGAAATGAAATCGTAGTCATTTGGTATAGTGATCAAAATTAACAGCGATTAAAAAGTGTAAAAGCTTTTTATTGATTAAATGAAAGCAGTCTGACATTATTAAATACATGTATAAATTACACACATATATATAAGTGTCATTAATTTTATCATTATTAATAAAAGAAATAAATTATTCAATTGAAGAAAATAAATTCCATCCTCTTGCTATTTGCCTTGAAATATGTCCATGATTTAATTCCTTTATAATATTTCAAAGAGGTTTTATAATATTATAGAGTTCATTTCCTTTGCTGTATAAAAATAAAGACCTCGATATAATTTTATTAATAAATTTTAGTTTGATTAAAACGTTCAATTAGCTCATTTTAATAAGCAATTGATTAATTGTTTTATTAATATCCATTTTTCATTTGTGAAAGGAAGCCTTCTATAAAATAAATTTAATGAAATTAATATTTCTTTTACAATATATATATATAATGAACATTAACAACGTTCTCAGCTTTCCTGGGAGTCAAGAAGATCATATTTCTTTCAAAATTATGTCTCCTCATACCCTTTAATAATGGTGCGCGTTACGCTCTCGTTATCTTTAGAAATAGCATCAAGGAGCACGGGCGCGCTCCGAAGGCAAGTATAGAAAGAGCCTTAGGACAACCGCGTGATGATATACATTGAAATGGGTGCCCGAGAATTTCAATTACTTACTACCATTTTCAACGCTTTTATATTAACTCAAAAAAATAATAACATGCTTTATATTGTTATACTATGTTGTACATAAAATTTCATGTAAAAAGATGTTCTCATATTAGAGATATTAAATAGTGAAAATTTTTATGTCTGGTTTCCGATCTAAAATTTCTCCATGTTTTTTCATTCGATTCTTCCGACTTTCGGTTCTTCCAACCTCCGGTATATGTAAGCCCCCACCGACAGGTAGCGGCACTCATCGGTGGTAAAAGAACGAGAGAGAAAGCAGCGCCCGTTTTAATATTGTTTGTCTCTAGGTGTTGAAACACATCAAGTACGCAGTCTACGTGTTAGAGGTAGCCGATGACGGAGTCTAGGTGATGCACTCTGTAGTTTTTTGGCTCTAGGTGTTAAAAGACATCAAATATGTAGTCTAGGTGTTCGTGGTAGCTGATGGCGGAGTCTAGGTGGTTCGCTCCGACGTTTTTATTTTTAGAATACACATTCGATGCATACCATCACCTAGAGAAAAAAAACTACATAGCGCACCACCTAGACCCCGTTATCGGATACGTCGAACACATAGATCACGTCGTGTCACGATCGTGTCACTGAGTTAGATCTTTCATATAAATAAACCTAGTTATATACATAGATTATACAGAAAAAACGTCTATATTTGCCTTACTTTATGCATTCGTAGAAAGTTTTATATTAACAATATTATTATATGGATACTTTTAAAAAAAAATTTTTGGGAAATTTCACAACTTTTTAAGTGTTAAAGTACGTAAACGAATATCGAAAATTTTTATAATATTTTTAACAACATACTATTTTTTGTATATTCATTAAAAAAATGATTTCAATTTCAAGAGAGGTGTAATTGAATAGATGAGGTTAGGAGAGAGAAGAGAGAGGACGAAAAAGAGAGCCGACGAGATATAGAGAAAAAGACGGGGAGGAAGTGAAAATAGATTATACAGAAAAAAACGTCTATATTTGCCTTATTTTATACTTTCGTAAAAAGTTTTATATCAACAATATTATTTTTATTTTTCATTTACAAAAAAATTTTTTATACTTTTGAAAAAATATTTTAAGTGAGATTACATAACTTTTTAAAGGTAAAAGTAAATAAAAGCATTTCCAAAGTTTTTAATAATATTATTAAC
The DNA here is from genome assembly GCA_035583055.1 of Torymus tubicola. NCBI lineage: Eukaryota > Metazoa > Arthropoda > Insecta > Hymenoptera > Torymidae > Torymus > Torymus tubicola. The sequence continues at coordinate 29,594 of JAWWEQ010049204.1, forward strand.
AAAAAACTATTTTTTAATCATCAAAAACATTATTTCAATTTATAGAGAGGTACTATTGAATCGATGAGGTTATGAAAGGGAAGAGATTTTGTAAAGAATAATAATGATTAATTTCGAATACGGTGTATTACATTATTAATATTATTATACGTAAAAAATTTCACTTTATTTGTAGAATGTGTTTCTTAATGATGAGTTTAAAGAAATAACAAAAAATTTGAACATTTGGGTTTTAGTTATACAATTACGTTTGACTTTGAAAAATCTATTATTAGGATCATAAATTTTCTTATCCAAGTAATATTAGAAATGACATAATTGGAATATCCACAAAATTCTATATTCATGCGAAATGTGCATTTACATGAAAATTAATAATATTTTAAATATAGATACAGACAGACAGCGCAACATCGAAAATTCTTAGAATATTCAATTATTTCATTACGGCAAAGGAAAACGATATTTCGGAAACATTCGGCGCAGACGATAATTCCCGTGCAATCGCATCAAAACGTAAATTTTCCGCAATTCAAATCGAATTCAGCGGGCCGGTGCAATTCCATTCGAAAAACGGCTTTGTTTCAATCAATCCAGGAAAATTCTTCTCCCTCGGCGACAAAAGCGCTCGTTCGGTTTGCAAAGGGTTCACCAGTGTCCCAGTTTCGCGCGTATAGCCAACTTTATATATATATACATATATACATTATATGCGCGACCGACGGGTACACCAGCATCTGCGGTACGCCACCATAAGAGCCAGGAGCGGGCGAATTAAATTTGTGTTAAAGCACGGATAGAAGCGGTAATTTAACGGCTGTTGCTGCGGTTCACTCCCTCTCTCTGTCTCTCTCTCTCTCTCTCTCTCTCTCTCCCTCTCTTCTCCTGCGGGCACCCGACAATATTGGGAAAGTCCTCGCTTAGGTATATAAGGAGGGAGAGAGGACAAGGAGCGTGAGCTGGGCTAATTTCTATTATGTGCAAAAGCGAGGTGGAGACGATATATATATATATATATATATACCCGTGCGCGCGAAGCCAAAGGTGATGGCACCCCTGGGGCATGCCGCACGCGCGCGCGCGCGCTCGTTCGCGTTCCTGTCGTCTTGTTGTTTTGTCGCAAGAAGGTGGGGATCGCGATAGGGCGAGGCCAAAGTGTGTCCCAGGTGGATACTTCGATGTCGCAAAGTTTCGAAGGGCGCTGTCGGATTTCGATGCATCGACGACACTTTGTCCTCCTATACCTATATGAAATTTATTACAATTTTATTGTTTTCGAAAGCTTTGTTTCCTCTAGATTTTCGAGGAATACTTTGTGAATTGATTAAATTGTATTTTTTTGGTATGTATTTATACTTGAGATTGAAGACCAATTTGTCGTGTGAAAGTTTAAGTGTCAATGGATTTAAAAATGATAGACATTAAACTAATTTGGAATAATGATACTAATATATTTTTTTTATCAGTAAGTCAGAAATAAAAATTGTCAAGTAAATAAATCATAAAATAAAATAAAGCTATTTACTTCGCAATCGCTGCAGTTCGGAAACATTTATGTTTTTCAATAGCAAATCGCGATGAAAAAAGTTATACCGGGCTACTAAATTGGATGAACGATAGCTACTGCTTTTACCCTATATAAATAGAAAAACTTTATCACAAAATATTTTCCAATTTATTCTTTATTTTTTTCGTTAAAAATTGAGATTTTTTGTATTTTGCACTTTTTTTCGTTGATCTTTGCAAAGATTAATTTGAAAAAATGCATGCTTGTTGAGAACGATATAGACACTAAAAATCGAATATTCAAGTGTTTATAAAGAAGCGAACAATGTTTTATCAAATGTAATGATTAATTTACGATAAAAATATTTATTATTTATCTTCTCTTTGAAAAATTTTGTTTATCTGGCATCTGAACGTAATAAAGTTTAATGAAAGGTAACTTTAATGAATAACTTGAATATAACAGAAAAAACAAGCCATGTTTAATAAAATTTCAACTGTTTTCCACGATAAAGAGAATGTGTACTTCAAAGAGAATATATAAATGAATCCTATTGCAAGTATTAAATACAAATATATAACATTGATCATTTCCAATTCGAAAAATATAATAAAATTGTAATTGCTTGTCTTGCGTAACATTAAATAGGTTTAATTACCTGTATAAATAATTTCTGTTATGCATTAAAGTTTACATTAATGAAGGTCTTTGAATATTATTATTTTTATACTTGAGTAGAATTAATGAACAACCTTATCTGTCTATCGCTAACGGTAATGATGTAAAATCTAAAAAATGTCTTTAACATACTTAGTAATTAGTGACAACATTTTCCATAAAAATAATTAAAAAATTTGCCTTTGACATTTTTTTTCACCTCATTTTCTTGCTTCTATAAAGTTTCATAACGTCACATAGTTACGTTCAAAATTGTTCAACCAGGAGATGGCATCTCGACTTGCTGTCAGAGAAGGTAAATTACAGCATGAATTTAAAGCAAAAATTCTTCGATAAACCGTAATTTCTTCATCGAAATTTCCACACGATGCTTTTTTTTATCTGCGCATTAGCGAATTAATGCGCCATTAATAACGTACGAGGAATTAGATTGCCATCTAATGGCATGCTACACGCGAAGAGTTACGTTAACGATCGCTCGCGCTCACCCATCCGCTTCTTCTGAAAACTCTCGCCTTTTTCACGCAAAAATAATAAGTTAAGATAACAACGCCTCGGAGGGGAAAAAAAATATAGAAGCTGTTGACGCGATCCGCTTGGCTATGCGCTCGCGTAGTGACATAGATTAACTTACTTGCGAAAATACACGCATTTAAAACGTGACTGTCGACTTGACATGGCTTATCATATCATCAAATAATTGTTGTAACGAATCAGAGGATAGAATTGGATGCAACTTTTCGGTGTTTATTTCATAGACCAAATCGTGATTTTCTAATGATCTCTTGTTCGTTTATATTAAATCTTCTTAATAACAGAAAAGGTATATTCAATGTTATTTATAAAACGACGGTTCTTATCATGAATGCCTGATGGATAATGCTAGAATCTGATCGTATAGATAAACTATCAACCGAGTTTTAAAAATGCAAGTGGCTTTGAGATATTTTATAAACAATATTGTGTGTTTACTACCGATAAACTTCAATGCCTTTACTGACTACTGTATATTTTCACAAGGTTATAAAAAATATTTTAATTGTCATTTTTTTAATGTACTATACCCTTGATAAGGTACTTTGTATATAAAATTATGTAATTTTGTAAAAAAAAACATAATTTTCACTAAAATAATACTTAACTGAAATAATATAATTCAAGTTTTTGTGTATTTTATAATTCCAATAAGTAAAACTAAAATTGAAATATTGCAACCAAAATACGTGATTGTAATGATATTTATAACAAGAGCAAAGATATTTTTATAATTTTCAAACAAAATTATCATTCTGCGAACACTTTTAAAATTACTCGACGTACGTTCTATTTCAGAAAAGTTATTATTGCTACGGAATCACTATAAATATTACGTTTGAGTAAATTATTGAAAGGAACTCTCTAAAGTTGAATTAGTGAAAATTGCTCCACCATTTGAATTAGTGGAAAAAACTACTAATTTATTAGTCAATATTCACTATTTGATCAGTATTTGTTTTTAACTACTAATCAAATTAGTAGAAAATACAAATTAAATTAGTAGTTTTAAAAAACTACTTAATGAAATAGTAAATAAGCACTAATAAATTAGTAGTTTTTTCCACTAATTGAAATGGCGGAGCAATTTTCACTAATTCAACTTTAGAGAGAAGAATAAATAGTAATATGCGCGCATAAAGAATACACAGCGCGGCTGGGTATACGAGTCACGCGCGATATTTTTATCTGCTATAAAAAAAAGTTGAGTTTTAAATCGTGTAATTAATGTAAAAGCCGTATTTTTAGGTACATAAAAGAGTCTCTCGAACTACCTGTTCATGGAATACCTACTCTCTCTCTCTCTCTCTCTCTCTCTCTCTCTCTCTCTCTCCCTCTTTCTCTTCCTGTGAAATATAGATACGGAAATCTCCACCATCGCATTCCTTATTTCACGAGCATCCTCTTTTAGTTAGCGGTAGAAGCGGCGGTTTCTTCCTACCTTTTTTTTTCTTCTTTCACAAGAACCGTAAAACTTAGTTCGCCTTGTTTTCCTTGCGGTCATACACACTTACGGGAAGAGAAAAAGCTTTCGGAGATAAAAAGTTCGAGCATTTTTTACTCATTGTTTTGCAAAAAAAAAAGAAGCTAATATATATTCCTCAAAACATATCGTTACACTTTATACTTTACAAACGTTCTGCATAGTTATCTATCAGTACATATATATATGTATATATTTGTAATAAAATAATGGTATAACAGAATGGAGCGACGCAAAGCGTTTTACTAATATCGAGTAGCCATTTGTGGTCAGCGCCATGTGGTTTTAACTGCATAAACTTTCTCGACGCTATCGACATTATCATCATTCGCTAGTTTTACAGTAGTTTCGTACCGGAATTTAAAGCACGAAACTTCCAAACTTAACCCTAATAATAAATTTATATATAAACGAGGCCACGCGCGCGCGCGCAAAACACCAACTGAATAATTCACCGATGTATACACACATTCGCTAAAGAAAAAGAAAAAATATAAAAGAACAACATAATACTCAATACACACACACACACATCTCGTCCAACAACACCGCTTCATATATATATAGCGTTTCAACCTTTCGCTTACATCGCACGAGAGAAGAAATGGCAAAGGTGCGCGCGCGAAACGTCAAGCAAAATGCAAATTACACTCCCCCTTAAAGAAAAACGGTATGTGTGTATATATATGAGTGAATGCCACCAGCACACTATACGCAGACGACGACAATTGCGCATGAAATATGTACTTCTTAACATCTAAATCCACGCCGGCGGTGCAATAAGCTCTGCACTGAATGAAATAAGCTAGCGTAGGTGTGTACATATATATACCTATATATACGGACGCGCATAAAGCTGCACAGAAATTTAACCCTTCCTCGGACCTCGCGATCAAGATGTGGGTTGCGATAATAAAGGTCGACTAGGCGCTACAACCGCGTGAGTAAAAACTTGGAAATAAAGCTAGTTCTCCGTGCTCCAAGATAGCAAGAGGAGAGAGAGAGAAAGAGTGAAAAAAGTTCGGTGCACCGTGCATTAGCCGTGTTTGTCGAGTTACACACAAGAGAGAGAAAGAGGGACGAGGGAAGGTTGTATGTGTGTGTGTGTGTGTGTATACATCGCGTCGACAGGTTCCCTTTAAGACGCTGAGGCGGGGGGCAATCGTGTAGAGGAGTCGCATGTACACGGGGTAAAACGAGACCTGCGCTTGCGAACAAGTGTACAGAGGCGAGAAAGAGGGAGAGAGAGAGAGAGAACTTGTAGCAACGTCGGTGCGTTACTCCTCTGCACGGCGTGCGACTTCTTTTGTTTGCTTCGGTGCTTTTTCTTCTTCATTTTTTCCCTGGCTACACCTCCTTGTTGCCCTGACTTCTCCTTCCGTGCTATACACTTCTTTCTTTTTTTTTTCGTTCTAGCTCTCTTTACGAGGTGGCACAACATTCGCGCACTTTGTCATTTCTCCCCATCTCCTTTTCTACCCCCTCTCTCTCTCTGCTTCTCTATCTTTTTCACTCTCGGTCCCGTTAAAAATAGCCGTCATAATTCGCCCGACGCTTTTTTTAAAGTAACTTCCGGGGACGACGATAAAACGCGCTAGAAGGATACGAAGAATAAAAAGTAGAAGAAGAAGAAGAAGAGGCCGGTGCTTCGGTCCTTGCGCCTAATTCGAGCGAGAGACCCTTGCAATCACAATTATTCAAAAGGAAAAATAGTACGGTTGTGGTTCGGCTACAGAATTGTAGAGTTCTTTCTCTCTCTCTCTCTCTCTCTCTCTCTCATTCTCTCTCACTCTTTCTCCCTTGGTAGAAAGGCATTATGAAAAATAGAGCAGCAGCAGCAGTAGCGGCAGCGGTAGCAACGGCAGTCTCCTTTCTTCTCTTTGGAAGGTCCCATGAGCGATCCAACGTTATTACATTGCCGCGAAAGTTCCTTATTACATTACCGAGTTCGAACAGAGCAGGATGGAAAGAGGCAGAGAGAGAGAGAGAGAGAGAGAGAGAGTGAACATGAGAGTAAAAGGAGAAGTGGGAAGGTGAAGAGAGGAAGTCACGGTGACTTGAATACCAAGGGCAAACAGTCGCGTTATCGAATTACCCGAGGGGAAATGGAAGGCTAGTCAGACGAAGGAATGCTTATAGGAATAAAAATTATCGGCCGGTGCACGAGACTTCCGTTCCAGAGAATCAAAAGTCTCACCGACTCTATAGTCATAGAACTGGACACAGGTTAGATGAGAAAAAACTAAAACTAAAAAAAAAAAAAGATTGAATGAAAGAAAGAAACGAAGAAAAGCAAAAGCCAAGTCCGGACCAATAACTCAATACGACGAGAGCTTTCGGAAGATCTCGGCCGTGTTTTTCCGCAGAGCTCGCGTTCTATCTCGGCGACTTTACGACAGCTGACAATAAACCACTCTCTCTTTCTCTCTCTCTCTCTCTCTTTTCTCGTGCGCTTGAAGGACCCAAGACTCTAACCGGAAGAAATATACGGCTCGTGCAAAGCCCCCCTACGTCTTGTTTTCGTAATTTCCAGGCGCGACGTTATCCTTTACGACGCAAGAGACACAGAGAGAGAGAGAGAGGGGGGAGAGAAAGAGAGAGAAACCTGCACAGCAAGTCCCGTGGCAGCTGTCGCTGTAGGAGGAAATCGAGGAAAAAGAGGCGAAACTCTGTACGCCACTGCAGCACGCGTAAGTCCGACGAAGTTCATTTGCCGTGGGTGCCGGGCGACTTTTGCCCTCGGACGAAAGTTACGGGGATTGAAGCAAAAAACATATAATTCGATCTCACAAGGCGGTGCGCGGAGTGATTCAAAGGAGGACGGAACTGATGGACCGAAAGATGGTTATATATATATATAGGGATTGACCACAGCTGCGTTGTACATATCAAACGAAGCGTTACTACGCGTTGGTCATTAACTTTCTCTCCTTTCATTTGCACAGCTTGGAACGAGGAAAAAGATGATGATATTCGTCAGCAGGGAGATGAAGAAAAGCTTTGGGTTTGGGGGCTGCGCGTTATCAAAGTTTATATGAAGTCTAGATGTATATATATACATATATATATACACAACTTGGAATATGGTCTGACCAACCACGAATGTTTCCACTGCGACTATGTGTATACGCGCGCGCGTGCACGCGAGAGGGAGAGAGAGAGTAGTGGTATACCTTAATGCGTTATTCAATTTGTCTAACTTTATCCGCACATTTCTCATGTGACGAGGTAGCACGTTACTTCGAGAAGTTATACCTAGTAAACTCCCTCTCTCTCTCTCCCTCCAAGCGTATATATGTCTCAAGAGCGCACGCGCGCGCAAGCTGGTTAAATGGATGCCTCGAGTGTAACTTTAGCCCGTACGGATAGTTAAAAGGATTCGGGATTTTTACGAGCATGGTAAACATTGGGTTCTTCGGGCTACATTTATTACTCCTTGGTAAGATCCTGGTACGGGCTTCGACTTGCGAAACTCTCTTCTACACTACTAGTAGTCTTATACCTATACACATATATACAAAAACACAAAGTACATTATAAATACATATATACTCGTGTACGAAAGTGTACAAGAAAATATAGAGGAAGGCAGCATGAGAATGTTCGCGGTTATAACTGAGAAAATTAATATTATCTTATCGTTTGCGGAAACGGAATGGAGAAAACATTTGAGAAAGTATATACATGAATCGTATATATATAGTATAAACCGATTAACGAAGATATACAACGACACCATAAACTTTTTCGCTCAATTAATTTCCAAGCGCGCGCGTATTGATATTTATATAAAGCGTTATATTCTACTCTTTCTGCCCCCCGCACAACAGCCTCTACAAATAACAATCCCAATGGGGCGGCATTGAGCTTCGAGACAATCCCCAGTGTTATCATCTTCTCGATTACCCGTGAAATCTTTATCGAACGCTATACAACAACTCCACGGCGTTCTATAACAATATACACAACAATCGAAAAGACTATATATATATATATCGTATACCGTTTTATTTTCTTCGCATTCTCTACGTATAATATATATATATATAATTCTTTGATCAACGAGGGATTAAAACAAGATGCAACTTCGACACCTTGGTGATTTATGTATAAGGTAAACTCTAAGCCGGGGGCAAGCGTTGCTAAAGCTTTTATACCGTGACCAGTGTGTGTGTGTGTATGTGTGCGCGCGAAATACCGAAGCTCGCTTGCCTCGTTCCTTCCTCCTTAAATCGAGCGAACGCAGTGCATCAGGATTACGAGTGCTCGAGGGGAAAGCCCGTGCGAGAAGGAATACCCGGAGAATCGGATTGGATACCGCCGTTGCGCCTTTGAGAACGCGAGAATTACGGGATAGCGTTACAGAATTATCTGCTCGCTCTATATATATATATATATATATATATATATATATATGTTATACCCACGCAAGAGGTTTTCAACGGTGATATATTTTGTGGTATGGTGGCAGCAGCAGCAGCTTACCGACCGTGTTTTTGCTATATCTATATTTTTTTCTTTTTTTATATAGGTATAGGGGAGATCCAGGCAAGATGGTACGCCTAAGGAAAATACATCAATGAATAATAAAAAAAACGGATTTTTATAAACAAAACATATACTTATTCTTTGAATGTTAAAACTACTCAGCAAAAACAATGTCAATAAAATTTTTCATAATAACAAAAACAGATACATTTTTTTTTTGGTAGTTCTCAAAACCAGCCGGGCAAGATGAAACACCATTTTTAATTTTTGCACGAGTCATATATAACCTTATCAGCAGCTATAAATGGTGTGCAGCTTTCATGAGCTCACTCTAAACAATACCATTCTATGAAAAAAAGCAAGGTGTTCCATTTTGCCCGTGCCGTTTTGTCCGGCCCTAATACTTTTCAATATTTGGTAAAAATAACTACGTATTACAATAAATAACTTAATTATAACAACGGATTCTTTAAATATAAATAAAATATAATACTCCTACAAAGTTTTAAGTATGGTGGCGACGAGCGTTTTCCTAATGTGAGGGAGGATAATCGAAGGGATTAGTCGTTGGACGCGTGTATGCCTTATATAATGACGCCTTGGTTGGTGTGAGAGATTTTCATACGTTTAATTTCGAGAGTACGCCCGTTCGCTATACACGTCTTACGTTATATACATCGGTGGGGCGTATCTTTCTCTAAAACCTCCAATTTTAGCAATAGGATGTTGATAGGAAGGAACATATCGTTCTATAGGTACTTCTTGCGCCGTACATTATAGGCGCATCTATTCGAGTGGTTGACAAGACTGCCAAAACCAGAGTACCGACCGTCAAGCTCGCACTTTACACAGTAACTCGGTTGTCAACAGAAGCCGCGCGCCGCTCCCCTTTCTCGCGCATTCATATTATACAAAGTAATAGTAGCCATAGCGGCTCTGTTTACCTTTCTGTCCACTCTACTGCTATATACTCTCATTTCTATTAGGTTTACGCGCACACTCATATTAATAATATTTACATGTCGTAATAGCGTTGGACTGTTACAAAGTCATGCATCTAAAAACAAAAATAAATGCATATCCACGCACAAAAGGTATTTCACCAATATTGTATGTAAAAGCGCTCGGCGCTGCCGCCCAAATGACACTGGCATATATAAGGAACAATGTTGCTACCTATGAATTCGCGCTATTATTAAAGCGCCATCTATTATATTATTCAAGAAAATTGGGTGTTTCTTCTTGCCCGGACGTACCGTTTTGCCCGGATCTTCCTTATAGGAAAGAAAAGTCTCTAGTAAAAAGTCAGGAACAGACTAATGGTAATGAAGTAAAGTCCACGCAGCGACGTCTGACAGCGGAGGCGATTATAAATTCACTGGCTCTGAGAGTTTTGAAAACAAGTTCCTTAAGTCCTCTTATGTTAGAGTTTTCACGGGAAGAGGAGGGAGAATCATACAGCAGCAGCGCTTAGTCTTTTTTGCCATATAAATTCTTCCTATCCCTCTTCCAGCTGTTCTTTTGTTCCCGTGCGGCTTTTTTTTCAACTTTGATGCGCGCCTACTCCACCTCGTCAACTATGTCCCCACTCGTTTTATTCTAACATCAACCAATTAGCGTTTAAGCTTCTTTTTTTTTGCTTTTCAGTAAACTACGCCGTATATATGACAATTAAGACGGTGAAACGACGCAAGCGCATCATTATAAACTACGTAGACTAGTATAGTTTTCATTAATTCGCAAATGCCACCGTCTCCCACTCTCTCTCTCTCTCTCTCTCTTCCGTCGCTACGTGGATATGCATTAAATCACAGCTGAGTGTTTACGAAAAGTTTGTCATGCGTGAATTATGAGCAAAGTTATATTGAGAATTGACTTCGCATACCACGCGCGCGCGCGCGTATATATATATATAGCAGCCACTAGTTCGGTGGTGTAATATTAATTCGATTTCTAATTGCGCGCATTCGTAGAATCGTCGTTCCGCTGCCGTCAGAAATAGCGGAAAATTTAGCATATATACGATCAAGGTTAATCCTTGCAATCAAGATATTATATGAGAACAGGTGATTATATTTCCTATACACACAATAACATAAACTATATACGCGTCAACGCGTATTAATTCGCTATAAACCATATGCGATATAGAACGCACACGTTCGACATATGTATATCGAAATACATTTCTATAGCTGCATAATACACATCGACGACAATTCTGCTACGCGTCAATCGAAGCGCATATATATATACATTCAAGCCTTAGACGAAACCCTACGACTTTAATTTTGTATATTACATAGCTACAACTTGTCCCTTTTCACACATGTATATCTATATATATGTAGGCTCTACATGGAATTCAATTATGCACGGCTATAGGCGAAGTCATAATAATGATGTGTTCGCTATTTGTATACAAAGCAAGAGAGGAAAGGGAGGGGAGTGATAAGAGGGGGAGACGGAGGAGGAGAGAAATTCCAGGTCAGTATGTGCACGAGCTCGATATTCGGTCAATTTGCGAGTAATTGATTTACCCAAAAATATATCACCCGCGATTGAAAACAACGCATTCGTGCCTGATTGCGGCGATTAAAAGACCGCGTGTGACGTAATGCGATTTAATTGTACGAAACGCAAATTTTAAAAATATATATCCATCTTCCCCAGTATAATATACACACACTCGTATGTGTAGTATATACTCCGCGAAACACTTCATTAACGACAAGGAGAGAGAGAACGCCTCTGTAAGGAGGTGAACAACTATATATATGTATATATGCACGCATACACCTACGTAACTACGTATACGGCGAACCGCAACGTTTTAATCCGATCCCCAGAGCGGCGAGCCGCATACTGGTAAATTCACTTTCGTCGCGCCAGCGAGCGAGCGAGCGAGCGAGCGACGTTAATGAGCCAGAAGGACCAGAATTGCGTTACGAGGAAGTTAAGGAACGACGCGCGCGAGACAGCAGCTGCTGCTGCTACTGCTGTTCGATGCAAATGTCGCGCAAAGTACGAGGCTGGAAAACGAGGCAGCCTATATAGCTCTTTATTTCCTTCTCTCTCTCGGCGCGAGTCGAAGAACGTGTTTGGTTTCTCGATTGGTTCGCCGCCCTGGAGTGTCGTTACTGTTGGGGGACGCGATTCTTTTTTTCTCTTTTTTTTTAGGAGTGAGGGAAAGGGAGTCGTGTGGATTGGGCGGAAAAGCACATATTGACTAGGGGAATTCGTATTGACGTGGCTGACGGTCTCAGAAGAGTGGAAATCTGGAGTCACAAGTGCAGTAGAGGTACATAGCAAATAATACGTTGGGAGGGGTTAGAAGGTTGATTTTATTCGGTAGATGAATAAATATTGTGTAATTATTTTCTTGAGGTGTTGTATTATAACGAATATCGATTGTAATATACTTAACGTGTCAGCGATGTAATTTTCAATTAATATACATATTGAAAATTAAAGTTAATTTTTTTAATTATAGTGCACGAGGTGAATTTTATTATTCATTAAACAAGTTTATAATTCTCTGAATTGTTGGCTGTCAGCTTTTGAAATAAACCATTGGATAATGGTTTATTTCAAGCTTCCAACCAACAATTTAAAATATTTATTTTGATTAAATTTATATTCCGAGAATTATCAACTTATTAAAAGAATACCTGTAATAAAATCAAACTCGTGCTATTATTAAATCTTCAATTTTAATTTTTCGAGTTGAAAATAAAATATAATAATAGATTTATTAAAATGAACTGAAATGGAAATTCAGCGTATATCTTGCGCCAGTGAAAGCACCAATGCGAGTAATGCCGGATTGACTGCGAATATACCGAGAATAGTTCACCCTATTCGTATTCGCACCTTCGACTTACTTTCTGTTGACAAAATGCTATAGTGACATGTACATAGTTAAAAATAAGATCCAGTTATGACAAAAAATTTCTGTTAAAATGATTTATGTAAAACTTAATTATTTTTATTTATTTTGTTAAACTACACAAAACACACGATTTTCAACGGACGTATGAGGTTTTTAATCGATAAGATGTTCTGCTCCACATATTCAAATGCCAGAAAGTCGCATATACACGACGAACGCTATGTGCAGTAAAGCAGGTGTAGTTTCTTAGAACTCCCTGCTTCTTAAAACGTCGTGCTTCGCATTTTCAACCAGCCATAAAGAATCCGAGTTATTTCAGAATTTATGGGTGTTTTTATTTTTTTTCCAACCAAATATTTAATGCATTAAAGTATATATATAGCATTAATACTCTCTTCTAGAAAACAATTTTTATTACTCTTTTTAACTATACCAAATATTTATTTTGAATGATCGAATGTTAACCTTCTGCGCTTCGAACCATTGGAACGCGGAAAAAGTAAATAGGAAAAGAAACTAAAATGAAATGTTGCTTTCGATCGATTGTATTTATGACACAATGTCAATACAGTATTCGTTCCGCTTGACGTTGATCAAACTAAACTGGATGAAACGTAACGGCAATTGATGTGAGTGGAACAGTGAATAGAGATTGAAAGGTTCTGTCTTCGTATTTCGATTGGCAATAATAAAATTTCATACAAATGTCCCATCGAACTGTTAAAATTCCTTCCGGAAGTTTTATAGAGCAGTAATGTTATTGTCTGTTTCGAAATCGACTCAAGATTCTCGCAAAAAAGCGAGATACCTCGCAAAAATACTCGATCGCGCAATTTATATATAGGATTCAGTGTGTGTGTATATTTACCAGTAACTTTTCTAGTAAAAATTCATATTTTGTTAAATAATTTGGATACGCCACTTGATTCACTAAGTACAGGTTCATGTCACCATTAATCGGAGTGAATTACTTGACACGATACCGACTATTTAAAGAGTTATACATTTAAAAGTTTTATTTACTTCCTATACCTTTATATACTGATTTATATATGCTGAATTATTCGAATCAAAGTATTATTTCAATCCTGGGTACCACTGTTAACTGATAAATTCAAATCTATATGTTTCTAAATAAATGAAAAATATTCTTTAATATAACATATTTTGTTTCACACTAGATATATATAAACTACACGTTTAACCCCTACCTTCCTCTCTCCCCTTCCCCTTATCCGAAAAAAATCACTCAACCGTCCAACTTCGTAAATTCGCACATCGCATAAATAGCAGCGTGGTGCAAAGCCCGCGCGGAAGCGTCCATATAAGTGAAAACGCCCGAACTCTAATCCGGTAATTCCCCTTCTCTTTACTCCTCTCTCACCTCCCCGATTCCACGTCTCTCACATACACACACGTACACATACACACACATATATATATATACCTGCAAATCTCAACGGCGCCATAAATTTAAGGATATCTTCGCTTGTGCTTGCAGCTTCTCCCTCTCGCTCTGGCTGAACGATCGGAGAAGTGAGAGAGAGAGAGAGCAAGAGCGCGTGCACGCTAGAAGGAGGCGAAGGCAGAGGAGGATGACCGAGCCACCACCGCGGCAGGCGGAAGCGCGATAATGTGGACGACCTCCTGGCCGCGCGGTAGACGCAAGTGCGAGCAGAGCGCCAAAATCAACGGCAGCAAGAATCAGTGCGCCAGAGGCGAATCGGGATTTCTCAGATATCTGATAGTCTACTGGCTAGCGTATCACTTGCTTGCTACGGTTAAGACAATTGAAGCTGCTGCTGTAGCCTCGGCACCTTTAGTTTCCCAGTGTCCTCCGGACGCAATGCCCGGATGCCCGTGTTACAATTTCGCGGATGGATTGTTTCTCGAGTGCACTGGTTCAACGGAGGAGTCGCTCAAGAACGCCCTGGCGAGGGTCGTAACACAGGCCAAGTCGAATGGTGAGTCAGCGTCTCATTCAGTATGCACGATATGCCCCGCACTTTGTGTTCGTGGTTTTAGAGATGCGAAACCTCCTGTGCTACGTATAGTATTATACACGAGTTACGCTTTTGTAGTGGCTTTTCAAATATAAATGCATGCCGGGGTAGGTTGCTTAATGCTTATGTTTGTCCGAAATATTTATAGAGTAGTATGTAAATATCAGATTTTGTGTGAAAATTATATAATAAAATTCCATTCAATTATTTTTTTTTTCATTTATAGTATTTTTATAATTTTCCAGTATGAAAATTTTAAATTTAATAAAATAATAATTTAAAAATTTTTTATCTGGAAATTTAATTTAATTTACGTAGATATTAAAGCAGAAGGAATTTACAATATCTATTCTCAGAAGTGAAATTAATTAAAACTGAGCTATTGCGTAACTTTATTTTCACAATACATACCTCACCAGAAATATGACACACGACTTGTTCTAACAATTTCCACCGTCTTTAAAACTTTTCTTTTTCACAGTTTGTACTTGATAAAGTTTTCAGTGCTTTAAGTAAATTATTTAAGCTTATAGCTACTATGTTGCCATTTTTATTATTAACTTCTTTAGTAATTCTAAATCTTGATATTATACTTTGTAATGTATGAATATTACGTGCATAAATTTTTCAATATCGGATAATGGTATTGACATGTATTAAAGATGAAAAGTTGTTCCATTTTTTGTGGATCGATAAATATAATTATAATGATATGGAATATTAGAATTCTTTGTTGCAGGAAATCGAAACCATTTTCGCAATTCTTAATGCATGTAACTTTGATCGTCAAACAATTAGAAAAGAAAAAAAGGCACGCGCGACTTACGAACAATAACATTCCCGATTTTACGTATTTATGCGAAAAAGTCCCTCTTGCTTTTCCTGAATCATTCTCTTTTATTACGTCCTCATTTTTCCCCTTCGTTTTTCGACTTTTCATCCTTCTCTGCCTTCGCGGGTTACAGCAACGAACCTTAGTGAGGGAGGCCGCATTGCAAATACGCGGATTTTCCGTACGAGCTACTGGAAAATGCCACGTATAAGAACCACCTACAACTGCTGTTACGTTACCCATACATTTACTCGCGTATTCAGTATTTCGAACATTTTGCATGAGTAAATTCCGTGAGAAAAATCAACGATCCAGCTTATCAATTAGATATCGAAAAACAAAAATATGATTTCATTTTATGTATTAATATTAAAAACCAAAATAAAAAAATACATAGAAACGACAGATTATTCGATGCAACATTATACTATTCCAAAGTACTTCGGTAAAGTAGAATTTCGAAGAGCGAGATTTGCAAGTGTAGACTCGACAGAATCTCAAATTTCAAGCCACGCCGATAAACAAAATGACATTATCAGCAGAGAACTCAACTTTAAAAACGTACATGAACTTAATAGATGCATGGCTTTTGAAAAGGAAATAATCTGAAATGTAAATATAAGAGGCTTAAATGCGAATTTTAATAATTTAATAGTTTTTCTAAATAGCCTTGAGATAAAGCCATGCTTAATTGTTTGTAGTGAAACACGGAAATTAGTCACACCGATCGTCTTTCAATATAACAGGTTATAAAATGTATTATAATAATAGTAATATAAATCAAAATGATGGTGTGGTAATTTACATAAGCGACTATATTACTGAAACGACAGAAATTGTTGATATCAATAACCTTAAAATAATTAATTCCAAAATTGTAATTGAAAATAATAAAGAATTGGTAATAGCTGCCATATACTAGTCACATGATATTAAAAAAAACTGTCTTTCTTTTACATCTGAAAAAATTAATACTGCATAACAGTAATTACAAAAATAATCTTATAACGGGAGATTTTAATTTTGATATCTTTAGTCAAGATATTTTGAATTAAGAATTTCTATACATTCTTTTAGAGCATGGTTATTGCTCTGACTTCCATAATATTATCAAACCATCTGATCAATCATGTAATTCAGGAACTTGCATAGACAATATTTTTATTAAACTTGACAAAATAGATTACAAAACATTTACATTGTGCACACCACTAACTGATCATTTTCCTCTTTTCATTTCAATAAACAAAGTAAGAGTAAGTAATAATACACATAATACCAAACGATTAAACTAAAACACAATAAAGTCAATTGCTAACGCCGAAAATTGGAGTGAAATAACACTATTAAATGATACCAATATTAGCATAAATAACCTCATAACTAAAATAAAAATATGTCTAAGCAAAGCTGAATTTTCCAAAAAAACTAACAAAACTAATAAAATGTGTCCCAGGAAAAATTGGACAACCAAGGCTATCATAAAATCTTGTAACGCCAAAGAAAAATTATATAAATTATGGAAATATACCAAAAATTTGAAGAAAATCATAGACGAAGCTAAAGAACTGTATGATAAAAAAAAAACTCATAGAATCTAATTCAGGAAATAGAAAATATTATCAATAACATGGAAAACAAAAACGGTGGAATTGATAATATCAATATTAAAACGTTAAAAATCTTGGTCGGACATTTAGCTGATCAAATGAAATGAATCATAGTTCATAGTTGATAAAAATCCAATGAACTTAGACCAAATTTTTTCACGTGAAACACTGGCTTATCATTACGATGAATTGCAGTTATGTATATCAACTCCAACACAACTACGAGAAATCAAAACTTACATTGGAAGTCCCACATTGGAAGTACATGAGGAAACTGCATATCTCAAAAAAATTACAAATTACATAAGAACTTACATACGTGCGAATGGTATGTGTATCCTACACTACAATCGTTCACATCGTCAGTTAACAGATATATCTTTACTTATACAATTTATTATTTGTTAATGTTTAAAGAGTTTATATTTATATTAGTAACTATTCAATGACTAATATATAACTTTGTTTATTACATTCTTATAACACTGCCAAAAAATCGGATAAGGCTCTATCTATAATTATTGAATAATAAAAGAGAAGCTTTTCCTGACACAACTCTACCAAAAATTTGTTATATTTTACAAGTTATTATTTTTAGTTTTAAGGTAGTTTTAAGTAAACCGGACCAGCGAACAGGAAATTTTTTCCTTTGCTGAATTGCATTTTGTAATGTAATGTAAATTATGTATAATAATTACTAATGTATTTTGTAATCTGTTGTACAACACTCTGGTCAAATAAATAAATGTATTTAGTATTTATATAAACCTATATAAAGTGTTTCAAAAGAAGTTTTATGCAGAGGTTCATTTATTTATTACATTTTACTTGCGCTTCGAATTTTATTTATGATCGAAAAAAAAAAATTTAATCTCTTATAGCACATAATATTTATGGGTAAATCTATATCAATATATGGAACTAGCTAACGTACGAACTTTTTACGACTTTTAATAATATAATACGTATACTATGTACCCAGTATATATATATAGCAACTGTGCATGCATTATATTATGACGTTTTACGAACTTTAACTCCATTCAAACTTTTCTGCACTTATGTTTACGAGTGCATTGGAAGCATGCACACACGCATGAAGATCAATTTTTTTTTAAGTCTTTTTGAGGCCGTATACGATATCAGATGAGTCTCAATATTATGATGCCTGAAATAAAAACAACTTATGGCTCGGCGGCATCCGTTTTTACGAGACAAACTACGCGCAGTCGGTTGTTACCTGCTCTTGTACAGCTGCAATATGGGCTTGTGTAACTCTGTTGTAATAATTTTTGCCGCAGATTCTTCTCTCTCTCTCTCTCTCTCTTCTCTCTCTCTTTCTCTCTTACACACATACATTCACTTTATACTTTTAAGCAATGCACGGAGCACGTATATCCTTTTACTTGTCTGTTTGAATGCTTTATCGCAATACGCACCTCCTCTAGCATGAAATGCACAAAAAGTTGAATAAAAAGAAATGACACGAGAATTAAGTGTGCACGCGAGTGACTTTTACAGATGCGGTGATCCAGTCTCTGAGCGTGTACGAACTCGACCGTAAAGTCGAGGAACTCAGGGCGAACATATTTCCTGCAGGGGCACTGGTGCGCCACCTGCAAATCTCACAATCAGGGTTGCGTGAGATCACGGAGGAGGCCTTCCAGAGGATAAGTCGTAGCCTCGAGTCTTTAGCCTTAGTCTCGTGCAAGCTACCAACGGTGCCGCATAAAGCTTTCGCAACCCTAAGCAGGTTAACATCGCTAGATCTCGAGGCGAACCTCATCCACGATCTTCCGAGCTTTAGCTTCTATGGATTGTCGCTGATTAAGCTTAATCTTAAGGGCAACCAGATCGCTAAAATCTCAGAGTATGCATTCGCAGGTCTGGAACAGACGCTTACGGATTTAAACTTAGCGGAGAATAAGATAAGGTTGTTTCCAATGACGGCGCTGAGAAGACTAGAGCATCTAACCTCACTCAGACTCGCCTGGAACGAGGTATCGCAGTTGCCGGAGGATGGTTACTCACGGCTAGATGGTCTCAATTTCCTAGACTTAAGTAGCAATAATTTTCTAGTAATACCGCTCAACTGCTTCCGCTGCTGTCCGTCCCTAAGGACGCTCTCGCTCTACTATAATGCCGTCGAGAGCGTCGATAAAGACGCCTTCATATCACTCATCGACCTGGAGTCGATTGATCTCAGCCACAACAAAATCGTGTTCCTCGACGTGGCGACTTTCCGTGCCAATCAAAAACTGAGATCCATCGATCTTAGTCACAATCATATACACTACATTCGGGGTGTTTTTTCGCGGTTACCCGAGCTCAAAGAACTGTTTCTTGCCGAAAACAATATTCTAGAAATTCCAGCAGACGCGTTCTCCGGTAGTACAAGCCTGTCGGTGATCTACCTACAACAGAACGCCATCAGACGAGTAGACTCACGAGGGCTGGCTACCCTCGAACAATTAGCACAATTGCACCTCAGTGGTAATTATATCGAAAGAGTGCCTAGAGATTTTTTCGAACACTGCGAAAACCTGTCAACACTGTCTCTTGATGGCAATAATATACGCGAGCTCGAAGTTGGGACCTTTACCAAAGCCAAGCAGTTGCGCGAGCTTCGACTCCAAGATAATCAAATCACCGAAGTGAAACGTGGCGTGTTCGCACCCCTGCCCTCCCTGCTAGAGTTACACCTGCAGAATAACATCATTACCGATATGGAGACGGGAGCTCTAAAATCTCTCCATAGCCTTCAACATGTAAACCTCCAGGGTAATTTACTAGCAGTTCTAGGCGACGTCTTCCAAGTATCTAATGAACCAGGCTCCTCAGGTGGTACCAGCTCACTCATCTCTATTCAACTGGATAACAATGGACTCGGAGTACTACACAATGACTCACTTAGAGGTCAGTCTAGTGTACGGATTATGTGGCTGGGCCACAACCGGTTAACACGGCTGCAGGCGCCATTGTTTCGCGATCTGTTACTCGTTGAACGGTTGTATCTTACGAACAACTCGATATCGCGTATCGAGGATACGGCCTTTCAGCCCATGCAGGCGCTCAAGTTCCTGGACCTCAGTATCAATAAATTAACCCATGTTACGGTCAAAACGTTCTCAGAGCTTCATGAACTTGAAGAACTGTACCTATCGGACAACGGTCTGAGAAAGTTAGAGGATTATGCTTTGACGGCACTGAAGAGGCTACGCATTTTGGATCTATCCAATAATCGATTAACCGCTTTGCATGGAACTATGTTCCAGGAGGGATTACCCATCCGAACTCTTAATCTACGCAATTGTTCAATTAACGCTATAGAAAGAGGCACATTTCGAGGGCTTAACAATCTTTACGAGCTGAACCTTGAGCACAATCGTTTGTCAGCCAGTGCGTTGGACATATTAGATATACCAGGACTGCGTGTGTTGCGAATATCACATAACAACTTCAGTCTCGTAAGCAGTAAGTCTCTAGACGGACTTCCCTCACTACAACAGCTAACAATGGAGTCAGCGCAGATTTACAGGATGCCACGAGAGATCTTTACGCGAAACAAAAATCTTAACAAAATACTGCTCAGCAACAACGACTTGAAAATGTTGCCAGCTCTGTTATTCATCGGTTTAGAAAGCATCAAAGAGGTCAAGCTCGACGGCAACAGGTTTCAGGACATTCCTTACGACGTGTTTATGAATGCATCATCTATCGAATTCCTCTCACTGTCACGTAACTCCATCCTCCACGTGGACATGTCGCGATTACACGGTCTAACTAATTTGCGCGAGCTTGATTTACGCGAGAACCGCATAACATCATTGTCAGGCTTCGCCACAATCCACTTGGCGAAGCTTATGTCCGTCGATCTCAGTCACAACCACCTCACTGCCCTACCTGCAAACTTCTTTGTACATTCAGCCCTGCTACGGAAAATCGAGCTTTCAGGTAACAAACTTCGACAGATTCCTGCTGTAGCTCTATCTGCTCAGAACATCCCTAGTCTGGGCTGGCTCAATGTAACAGCCAATCCTCTCGTTCGCATCCACGATATAAGCTCGACGGCCACGTATCCCACGCTCCAGGAGATCCATATCAGCCGAACGAACTTAACGATCGTTACATCGCAGGACTTTGAAGCTTTTCCGGAGCTTTTGCATCTCTTTATGAGCGACAATGCCGTATCTCGCGTCTCGCCCGGCGCTTTCCGAAGTCTGCCCAAGCTTCTCACACTTGATCTCAGCATAAATGAGCTAGAACTCATGCCGCAGGAACGGCTTCAAGGACTCGAGCATCTGCGATTGCTTAATCTTACGCACAACCGACTCAAGGAATTGGAAGATTTCCCGGTAGATCTCAAGCTTCTTCAGATTTTGGATGTCTCATTCAATCACATCGGCCATATCGGCAAGATGACATTTGAGCACCTGGAAAATCTTGCGGAGCTCCATCTACTGGGCAACCGGATCTCCTCGATCGCCGCTGATGCCTTTAAACCACTGAAGAAGCTACGGATACTTGATTTAAGCAAAAACTATCTGGAAAACCTACCGCTCAACGCCTTCAGGCCGCTCGAAACACAGATACGGAGTCTACGAGCTGAAGGTACATATATTAAATTTCTTAAATTAATGTATACTTAGAAAATTAATGTTATCAATCTATGCTATAATATTGTCAAGTGCCAAGTGTGACTGGAAAGTCGATACATTACATTTTTTTAACTTCTCTACAGTTTTTTCAACTTTTATAAAGTTTAACCAATATTCAAAAACATTTATTCAATTCCAATATTTAAATAATTAATTGATGAAAATTTTACAAAAAGTTTATCAAAAAAACATTTTTCTTATCCTCCCAGTACATACTTATTCTTTTAATAACGCAGTACACTCTGGATTATTGTGACTCAGTTTACCTTTTCATCATTTACCATTTCACAACTACTAACGAATTGGCCTACTATAATTTTGAACTATGCTTTAGATCTCGTAGAAACAATTTCTGTGTATTAAAAGTAACGTTCAAATCTGTAATATATTTAAAAAAATTCGAGGGAAAAAAAATTATTTTCAAAAATTTAATTTTACGCCATAGTATTTGAACCTAATTAATTCAGTATATACTCGCAAAGTTAAAAAATACTACCATTAAGAAATTTAATATTATTTAATTGCAGAAATTTTTCCAGATTTGTCGAATAAAACACGTATTAAATAATTTAATTAATCTAATAAATATACCAAAACTCGAGTTTTTAATAATTAAATATATTACTCTCAGTTCAAACAGTAAAGTACGTGCTGTATTATGCGAATAACAATACTGTGTATTTCTTTTAGTAATAATCACGAATGCATCAAACAAAACATTTTAAAACAATATATGAAAATAATTTTTAAATTAATTGGTATTCATAACGTTCTAAAATTTAATTATTTAACTACAGTTATACATTCATAAAATACATAACCGTAAGTTAAAATAAATAATAAGTGAAATGCTTTTATATTAAAATACATTTGTTTTTAATTATACGGGATTATTGGATGAGGTCGAAGTCCGTTCATTTACATACAAGATACGCTAAAGTATTCCAAAAATAAATGTAATAATTCGCTCTGCTCCAATACAGCAACAAAATTTTTAGGGGTGAGACCGAGTAGTTCGATAATTTTTTATTTCTCCTTTTTTGTACTATGAAATGCATGTAGGTAAAAATAAATGTTTTAAGTAGATACAATTACAATGTTTAGATATAAATAGAGCTAATTAAACACTTTTCATTTATTTTTAACGTTATTAATAATAACTTTTGATTCGTGTGTTTTTTCGAGTTTTTTCCGAGTAAAAACTCGAAAAAAAGTCCGATTTTGATTACTCGACGCTTGTAAGTTTACTAATAATTATTAAGCCATTGAATCGTTTTAGATACTAATTTAATGTACTAACTCTAAAATTGTAGATAATTCTCATACGTAATTTTATAATTTACGCTATTATATTCAAGATTATTTAAAAATATACGAAGAAATTTTCGACCTACTCGACCCATCCCTAAAAGCTTTACTCATCTCTCTAACAATATAACGCATTAAAGAAACTAAAATTATCTGAACCTAAATAAATTACCTCAAAATACATCACCTCTTCTATATCATTCCGCTAAAACCGAACGACTTGTAATATAATTGTCTCAACCACTGACTTACAGAAAACCCACTGCACTGCGACTGTGAGTCTCAAGAGCTGTGGGAATGGCTGCATGATCATCAAAAACTCGTCGGTGGGCCTGTACGTAACCGTGGGCCAGCTCTCCTCAATTCCGGCGCTCACGACAGTCCTTCTAGTAACGGTGGATCAGGAGGTGGAGGATTACTGAGATGTCAGCAGCCACCAGAATTACGTGGCCTCGTCTTCCTGGACCTCGATCCACATGCCTTCTGCTCGGCACCACTGATACCTAAACTCGCCATCCAGGACATACAACCCCATTCCGTCCTCGTTTCGTGGCAGAGCAGAAATCATTCGGGACTACATGGATACCAGGTGGCGTTCTACGCTGTCGATAACTCAGAGGAGGTAAGTTTTGTCTGCCAAATCGATGATTTAATAAATTTATAAATTTTCAGTAAGTGAAGCGACTAACAGCCATAACTAATTGTCGATAAAAATGCCTTTGGAAATCGTTCTGCAAATATAGAAAAAAAATAGATCTTGTTACCGAAATTTTCTGCAAACAATTTTTATTTCGTTTTTCAATATTTACACGTATATTTGTCATTTATTTTTATTCGTGTATTTTTGGGTTAAAATTTATTCTGACTGTTGACCGATAAATCTTTATTGAATTTTACCTCTTTATTTACTTCAAAAATATGCATTCTAATTGTAGAGTGGATTATAGTCGATATATAATATTACTCTCACCCTATATCTGTTAACTTTTTTCTGGCCAATCAATGTTTTCACAAAAATTCGACGGTATAGAGTAAAAGTTTTTCCGAGCAAAACCGCCTAGTAAGTTCTTTGCTAAGGACGCGAAGCATCTGCGCGAGATTCAGCTATAGAATTTTATGTCACCACCCTTTCCCCTCTTTCTCTATTGCACAAGAGCTTACCTTCGCATGTCGCGACATTGAAAACGCGCGATCATTCGACAGCCGGGCTGAAAGTTTCGGCCAGCGCAAATCCTCCAGATCACTTAATGCTTTTGAGCAAAATAGAGACGTGTGTTTTTTCGGTATAAAGTTAGAAAAAAAAAGTTAAGATTTTCCGAAGTTGCGTGTTTTATACGTAATGTAAAGTTTGAAGAGCTACCTAATTTAAAAGTTAATTAATAAGTATACCTTCAAACTTACAAAAACAATTTATATTAAAGAACTGTACTCTTCCCTTTTATAAACGTACTGAATTCATATTACATATTTCATTTTGAAACTCGGCGGAAATTAGCAGTTCAAAAGATTTTCTTATATCGCGGTGACCCTAGAAATGAAGTCATTCTTAAAACATAAATAATGAAGATAGCAATAAATTACTTGAGAGTATTTCCTCGTATTTTATAGCAAGTCGAAATTGCTTCCAGAAATTCTTCAGGAATTTATTACGTTCCTGATTTAGTTCTCGGAGGGATATTGCAAGGGAAGAATTAAATGAAACGGCGCTTGCGGACTTTTAGTATCAGTACGGTGTGGAGGGCACCGTCATGCAGGTCACGATCTTGTCTGTCTGACAGTATATCGTCTCATGTGGTACATATTTTTTTTTTTTTTTTAAGATGATATTTTGAGACGCGATGCTGCAAACTTGAATAAATTTATATTTTGTTTAACAAATACTCTAGTTATTAACAATTTAATAGAACACCATTCGTACAATTTCCGTCAATATTAATTAAACATGTTTAATTTAAAACGAATTTAGTTAATTGATTTATATGGATTTGTAAATGTAGAATGTCATTTAAATTATTAAATTCCATACAATAATGAAATATTTCACTAGTATAATAACGAAAAGTATACGTTAATAAATACGAGAGTACAACAGAGATTACAT
The DNA here is from genome assembly GCA_035583055.1 of Torymus tubicola. Lineage (NCBI taxonomy): Eukaryota > Metazoa > Arthropoda > Insecta > Hymenoptera > Torymidae > Torymus > Torymus tubicola. The sequence continues at coordinate 54,688 of JAWWEQ010049204.1, forward strand.
ATTCAATGCTATAGACCATAGAAGTTACGCATAATATGTCAAAGCCGAATGACATTGATGATCGTATTTGATACCCGATGATTTTGCTTATTTTTCCGTATTCCTTCCAAATATGGATAATCACATTACAATAGAGATAACATTGCATCGCGTCAGTATAAACATTTATTGTTAATGGAAATAATAGCAATCAAAGTTTTAAATGACAAAACAACTGTAGAGTAAATATAATGCTTACGAGGGTGTAATAATTGAAACACGAACACTGACTAAAATCATTTCAGTAATTACAATAACAGTGTGGACAAGTGGTATATTGTAGTGTCAAGCAATCGTAGACTATACTAATTCATCTGTATACCAATCAATGATTTTCCATCATATATATATACAATAACAAAAATACATTCTAGTCACGCTATATATATATACCTTTTGATAAACGAAAAGAAAATTCGAAAATACTTTTTCACAGGTTCACAGCAAGATGTTAGAGCCAAGCTCGCGTTCGGTGCGGTTACTCAAGTTACAGCCGAACACACGGTACAAGGTCTGCGTCCTCGGGCTGGGCAACTGGTTAACCGCGCGCACCACTTTCGATGGCTCCTCCTCTCATCCCAACGACTTGTCACACTCGCGCCAACGCCAACAATCTTACCACCAGCAACAGAAGCAACAGCAGCAGCAGCAGCAGACGGGACGATTCAACGGATCGCACAACGACGTCGTGTTGCTCGAGAAGACAGCGTTGCCAGCGATGGCAGATTCTGCAACGTCGCGGTGCACCGATGCTTTGACCCTCGAACTACCCGACGCCGTAGCGAGTAGCGACGGATCGACACTGAATAGCGACGAGGCAGCGGATAACTCCGGTGGTAGCGTACTCACGAGAAGACTCGGTTTGATCATTGGATGCTGCATGGGATTCGTCGTGTTCATTCTCCTCGTATCGGTTCTCGGATATCTCAAGGTTAGTTTCAATGGATATTTATGCAATCTTATTTTGATTAAAAGGAAGCTTGATGGTATGAGGAGTGGAAATCGATTTACGGGGTACGCTCGAAATGTATTGAAATTAGAAAATTTATAAAAATGAGACTTTTTCAAACCATTTAGATATTAAGCCGTTCGCAAGCGGTAATTAAATGAAAAAAAAAATTATTTGTAATATCTACTTTTAATAATCGATTTTTATGCGATTTTGTTGTACCTTGAAATAGTTCTCTGTCATGTAATTAGAATAGAAATTCATAAGATGCACTTCTTTTCTCAAATGAGCATAAAGAGAAACACTATAACTGCATTTTTCCGAAATAACCATATCTCTGCATGATTTTCATTCAATATTTCGAAAGAATAGTACAATTTCAGGCTGAGAAAAGTAATTACATTAGTATCTTGCAAATCTTGCTAACATTTGTAATGAATGTAGATTATTACAATTAAACAATATGAGTTTCTCATATTTTATATAATTATAATGTATCTTAACTGCAAGGTACACTGTAAGAAAAATTCCATATATATATAGATATACTATGTTTACATTTAGCGTTTCAGAATATATACGATCTATATATACATGGAAGTTTTCTAACAATATAATCTATAAAATATTTTTAAAGACATCGATTCACACGGCTGGTATACTGATCAAATTCTTCATAAGTAATAAGCAATAAAAAGTTACTGGAAATACAGTAAAACTACAATTGAAGGGAAAAACCATTCAACTCCACTAAATTTTTTTTCTTCCCGGAATAACGATATAAATGAAAATCGCATTTTGAAATATGACCACTAACCGGTCTAGAAACTATGGTATTAAATATATTATTTAAAGATGAAATCATATATACAGTGTTACTTTCAATATCATTTTTCTTAATTTCAATTACCAAAGCAAATCTAAAAACTCAATTTTCTCGATTTCGCGAAAAATGCAGATATATAATTATTTCATAAAGCCACAGATATAATTTATACATTTCCGAAAAAACGAAAAATATTTTTACTCCAATAATCATTTTAAAAATGTTTACTTAAAGGTAACAGGTTAATTTTTGTAAGTCTTTATCTAACCAAAGTGATTTTGTTAACTTAAATATCTTCAAGGAGTTGCAATTAAATTGTAAGAACATTTATAAACTTGAGAGACGGAAATCATTACATTACGTCACAAACGATATCGATTTCCGAACTTCATCATATATAATCGGAGAATTGCGTACAAAAATAACGCTATATCAGACAGTCGAAATAAACAATTAACCAACCGGAAATTCCTAAAAAAGATTATTTCATTTTTCATAAAGACATATGACATCAATACGCATGGCAAATAGTACTTAAGAAACCGTTCATCGCGTGATGTATAATATATATATACCTTACCACCGCTTTTCTTAAGAAAACAAAGCATTATTCAATACATTTCGACCGTAGACCCCCCTGTAATTTCTCAAACCACCGCATTCCTCGAGCAACTCCCTCGCGAACTCGTAATTTCCCTCAAAAATACCCAATCCCTCTGGACTTGACCGCAACTCCATGTTAACACCATCGCTAATTTCATCAAAACAAACTCTCCTACATCTACTTGCCGTATAACAAATACCCTTCCTTCTCCCCCCTTCCTACATTTACTTTCCCCTCTTACCCACCATTATATCCTACCTCTATACTACCCATACACCGCAAGCTTCTCACGGGACTACGACGATGATTACCTGCTCTCTCTCTCTGATGCTGCCCAAAGGTGAAGAAACAACGCGAAGCAGCCAAGAGGGATCAGCAAGCAGTACCACCTGAGTACATATCCTATCGACACTTCAGTATACAAAGTGGTGAAGCTGGACGACAACAGCTTCAAAGTACAACTGGTAGCATCGATGCCAGTCAGACGCAGCAACAGTTAATCGCAGAGGAAAATGGCCAGGTGACTCGTCCGCAAATCCTTGAAAAACAACCCAGTCAGACGAGCCAACAACAACAACAACAGCCAAGCTTCATCACGAGCAGCTGTCCTGCAGGCGCGCCGAATGTATAGCCCACGACTTACGTGTAAGGGAGTGCGCTGGACCCGGACGTCAAGCTGGTTCTTGCATTCGTCTAGATAATATTATATATATGATATATGATATATTCTGCCGAGGTGAACAAGGCACTACTCGATAGCCTTGTATTTATATATATATATATAACCATTGCGTTTTGAATTGGCATAATGCATTGTGATCTCGTTTAGTTTAGATTTTTGGTATACACCCTCCTCCATATATATTATATCCCCTTCGAACCGCGTAACGGGGATTGACGCGCGCGATAATAATATAAATCATCGAGATACATTCGAGATGGCGTCGTTAACATATCGGAGATTTCGTATATTCTTGTAAAGTAAATATAAATATATATATATATTTAGTAACGATATACTTATCCATATATAATTTGACGACTGATTCTGTCGTTTATATTAGCATTTTACATTATACGCCTCTTATACGCATGAAGTTATAAAAGAAAAAAAAAACTCGGCAGACAATTGTATAATTATTTAACGCGCGAACCGCGACACGGTTCCAGACTGAACAATTGCGAATCAACGATCTCGGAATAATTTTTGTTGTCCCTTCTTTTAAGTATATACATTGTTTACGTAGCAAGAACCACCTTGTGGCATATAATGAAAAAAAAGAAGAAGAAAAAAAACCGCTCTGGCCAGTGCGCGGGGTCTCTCTTACACCGCGATTACAAAAGATAATAAAAAAATAGTGAATCAACACCAACAGTGACTACTATGAACGAACTCTCTTGTATAAAATTACATGTAGATGATAAAGGGGAGGAAGGAGAGCAAACGATAATAGTCACTTTATCTATTACCCCGCAAATTATACATATTATAGATAGTTAAGTGCGAAATCGCGAATCGATAAAAAAAAATCGTGTGTGCCATATTTATATGAGTGTGTAAGTTACGATGGGTGAAAGATTATATACATACACATTAACTATATATATAAATATAACGTAACGCGAGCATGATTTCTGACTTTATGTCTATAAATAGAAGGCATTTTCTGTCAACTGTACATTATAAAATTTTAAATTTGATCAAACTCTTGGTATTGTATGAGAATGACGAAAAAATCACGGAAAAAATTTAATTAAATGTTATTTTTTTGAATTTTTAACAAAAATGGTTATTTTCATGTGGCTTAATTAGTTAAAAACATAAAGGTTTTCGCATAAAACGCAAAAACGAAAATTCGTCCACTGATATCCAATTATGATGCCATTGATACTTCGCCAAACAAAATTCCATTAAAAGCTAAAAGGTTTCTAAAAATATTACATTTAAAATGATACATTGTTGAAGATTATACGAGATCATTGAAAACATTGGAAAACACTGTTTTGATAAATAATTATAAAACTTTAGTAATTCAATCTTTTATAATTCCACAAATTTTTTTTATATTATTTCGATATAAAAATCTGTGAAATAAAACCCTGAAAAATTTTTAGTTTTATAATATTATGATATTTACTTTTAAACTTATTTATAATGTTTGTTATATAATAAAAATACCCTGTACATATAAGTAGCAAATAAGAACTTTCTCAAACGATAGTTTCAGAGGCGTAGTATATATTTTATTAAAGGAGTAACATAAAAAAATTTATGGAACCATAAAAAACTAGATTACCAAAGTTTTATCCAAGTCTCGTGTATTTCAATTCATCATTTTGAAGCTAATATTTGTAAAAAATTTTTAGCTTTTAATTAGTAATATCGATCTGGTCGTACAATAATTTTCTTAGTTTGGATATTGTTTAGTCAAGTATCAATTACATCATCGGTGTCGATAAAAGAACAATTCTGCTTAAAATTTACAAATACTTTTCTCTTTTTCGTTTTCTTTTTCTGCCATTTTTTTTCATCATTCTCAACTCATTTCCCAGAATTTGAGTGATTTTAAAATTTTAAAGTATATAGCTTCCATAAAATGGACCGTATATATACACACGTACGTGCGCGCATGCGTACGTCTATGTATATGTATGCGTATATAGCTCTATATCCTAATGTATGTATATGCGAGCAAAAGACGAACGTTCGAATCTATATAGTGTACAAAAAGAATAATGGTGTTTTCTACGACGTTACTCATGGACCAGTGCTCCCTCCTCGCGATTGTGTGCTTGCTATATACATACGTCATGTATCCAGTATATATGTATGTGTGTGTGTGTGTGTGTGTATATATATGTCTGTGTATATCCATTTTCATTCGTTATCGGAAAACAGCAAAGGGGCGGGCTAAGAGGTGCTTTGCTCTCTACCTGCATAACGTCTATGTACGTGTGTATCTATAATGCGCCTGTGTATATATATATGTGTGTGTGCACGAGCACGTTACGCATTTTGCCTGCGATTAGCGCTAAACACCACCCTGCCATTACGTATTCCTCTCTCTCTCTCTCTCTCTCTCTCTCTTCCTCAGCGACGTCGTCGAGGTGTGTGCAGAGACTCTTCCTCTCTCTCTCTCTCTTTTGATACTAACGCACAAGAGAGAGAGAGTCTCCATTTGCGGCCTCGACCCTCCTATGCCATTGTGTTTTCTTAATGGCCTCGGGCGCGCGGGGTGCGTTCGGTGTATCTTTGGGGCTGTTCCTCTCATCGCTAGCGTATACGCGCGCGCGCAAAACGACGGGACGTTTCCGGAAAGACGCGCGGCGCGGGGACGCTGCCGACCGCGAGAGGTGTATCGTTAGCTTAAATTTTCTGCACGAGAAGAGAGCGAGAGACGACGACGACGACGACTACACGCCGCGTTGCTATACTGCTATACTGCTGCCAGTGTCGAGAAAACGAGGAAAGTTTCGTTATCGTTATCGTCCAAGAGATTCTTGCGGGGTACGCCATACCACCTACGTCGTTGCAGTAGTAGCAGCAGCAGCAGCAACAGAGGCAGCTCCCTCCACGCTCGACTAGCGGATTCCCTTTTACTCACCATCCCTCCGCTTCTCTCTCTCTCTCTCTCTCTCTCTCTCTCTCTCTCCTTCTATACATTCTACTGTCTCTTTTTATTATTCACGTTCTGACGCTCACTTTTTTCATCGTCGACGAACTCTCGAGGAAAAGGAGAGACTGCGAGAGAGGGAAAACGAGTGAGGAGGAGGAGGAGATGTGAGCGCAAGGAAAAAAGTTCCACGCTCGCACGCGCGCCGGTATTCAAAAAGGCTAAAAAAAAAAGAAAAAGAAGAGAAAAAGGAGTCTGCAAGCTCGCGCACGCGCTCGTAGCAAGAGGGATGAAGTGGCCTACGCGGTAGCGCGCGCTGCATCGGCAGCATATAGGTAGTGTAAGAGCGAAGGAATTTGAAAAAAAGAAAGGTATGAAGAAAAAAAAACGAATGTAATGAAACTTATACTGATTAGAGCTTCCGTTTTTCCGTTTCGGTTTTTCTTCTGGAAATCTAGTAAACGGGTGAAAGAGCGAGTAAAAGAGTATGCATTTATCGAATGGAAGAGCGTTGAATTTAATCTCATACGGCGTTTTATTTAGAATCTCTCGTGTTGGTTTTAATTACTTGGAATATTTACAACGCGAACTTTATGCGAGTAATTTTTGGTATTTTTCATTTTCTAACTGTACGTTATTATATACATAAAGTTTTTCATATATTGAAAAAAATGTTTTCATTTAAATTTAATTAAAAACCATATATGCATATATATATACACACATAACAATTTAAAGGGTACTACTAGTTTTTTTTATGAACGGAATAGGGACGGATATATGAATTTTACAGAGCGAATGTCGCGGCAATTTCAATTTCCTTTGTAAACAAGCCGCGTAGTGCGCTATCCACTTCTCGACGTAGTTCTGTCTTGACAAAAGTAATGGACGGAAGTAATCAAGCATTTCCAATCGCAGTATACTATATATTTGATTGTTAAATTGATCGGTAAAATTAAAAATTTTCTGTGTTAAGAATAAAGAACGTTTTAAGAATTGAATTGGCAAAGTTAACAAGATTCTTTGGAATAAATTATGTTAATCTATTGTTGAGTTTTATTTTTTATTTAACAAGGTAACTCGAGGTAATTTGATCAGTTTAAGCAGAATGTTCTTTATCTTCTTTTGTAAATTTGTCGGGAAAAATCATAAGAAAGACTTCAAAGCAGACTACCTAGAATAAGATTAGTAACGCTTCAAAGGTATAATCTTGGCTTTGTTAGGTGCAACAGTATAAAATGTGCGTTTTATCTAAATTAGACGACACGTTGCGTAATTCGGCTAATATAACGTCATTCTTTCTGATCCTACCATTTTGAATACGATTTTTATCTTATCTTACTATCCTTTTTATATTTCAACTATTAACGAAATGCTATTAGCTTTTATAAAATTCGCGGTTCGTTGGAAATTAAAAAAAGATACTTTCATAAAAATTTAGGTATTATTCTGAAGGGATTAAGAGCGATTTGTAAGATACATTTTTATATTTAGAAGCTACTAAAATTGGTTATCTGATCCTTCGGGTAAGCGGATATAAAAACCTAAAAAAATGAACGAATTACCTTAAGTTAACTTACTTAACGAAAAAAATAAAATTGAATAAGCAATGTTTCTAAGCTCAAAATATAATATTAATGAAGGGTAAATGTAGTACAATATTATATTAATTATTAAAGGTGCATTAAAATAAAAGAAAGAGACTTCGGGTTTATAATGAATAAATTATTTCTATAATATATTTAATAAACACAGAGCGCGAATCGATTTAGTCAGTCGTACTCTAATAAAAAGCCCACCATGTGTTTACATATTCTCTTTCACTCTCTCTCTCTTTCTCTCTCTCTCTCTCTATCGTAGGAAAAAAAATGAGACTGAAAACCCTGCTACCGCGTAAATCGATAAGTACGAGCAAGCAAGTGAGTATGTAGACATGATATAAGGTTTACCTCGATAATGCAAAAGACTCGCTCGCTCGAAAGGCGCATTGACCTATTGAATATTTCGGCGGGCATGTGAACTGTGCTCAGGTGAAGAGTGCACGAAAAAGGATGAGGGAGCATAGCGTCGGTGAGTAAAGATCGAGCGTACGAGAGAGAGAGAGAGAGAGAGAGAGAGAGAGAGAGATGGAGAGACGCGGTCATATATGTGGTAGCACCGAACCTGACAAATAATTAACAAGGCGCCAGCTACTCCCCGACGGCTAATTTCCGACAGCGAGCGGGCACTCACTACCACCGAGCTGTGCTATATACACACGCGCGAATTATTGAATATATATGGACCATTTCACGTTAATTGTGATAGGTGAATATTTTAAAATTGCTCAAAATTTTTTTATTATTTTCAAATTAATCTCAGAATACAAATATAAAATTGTAGAGCAAAATATGCAACTGTTCTAAAGTTAAAATTTGTTTTGAAAAATTTTAAATTCTCGAATCTATATTTTTTTTTACTAAAGAATGTTGTTTATATCAATATGTTCTGTGGAATTTAGATCGAAAAACAGTGGAAATCAAACCTGCTCAGTATTTTTATAGTTTTAATACATACATTTTTTTGAGTGTTCTCATTCCATCCTCATCATGGTGCCATATTAAAGATAATATTTTAATAAATCTTTTAACCTTTTTACACGCACATTTTTCACAGTTTGAATATTATATTCCAATATATCGATACCAAATAAATTAATGAATAAATAATTTTTAACGATTTTTCTCTGATTTTGTAAAACTTTTCTAATACAATACTTTACACAAAATTTTTTTGAGTAAATGAATGATAATGGTTAAAAATTTTTAGAAAATAAAGCAATTTTAAAATTTGTAAGTAGTGAAATAATTTTGAGCACTTTTAAAATTTTTACCTGTCACAGTTCGCGTGAAATGGCCCGTATATATATACAAACAGACACACACACGCACATGTTCACTGGCTAATCGTAAATTGCGTCCTGACCGCTTCGTATATCTACACACACACATGTCTATCTCTTTTTCATCCATTCCCTATCTGTATCCTCCGCACGAATGTGTGTATATATATATATATATATGTATACACACACACACACACACACACACACACTAAACTGGAATAGTCGCTATCGATTTCCCTCATCAATTTGGATGGCGAAGATGCGAGTAACGGTCGTCTGAATAAAAGCACGACGGCCAATAAAAAGTTGAAGTAAAAGAGGAAGAGAGTGTGCGTGTGTGTGTGCGCGCGCCTGTGTGAGAGAGAAATCGTGGTCGACCTATGCGTTCCTGCTCGTGCACACATAGATATATATGCATGCGCAATGAAGAGACAAATATATATATATATATATATATATATAGCTATAAAAGGATTAGTAAAAAGAGCATCAACGAGCTGATGAAAGATTTTATTTTACGCCCCTTTGCCCACGAATACACACACACATCCACAAATATATCTACATACACATATACACAATACACACATATATATATACACACATTCGAAAATTCATAGACACGCACACCAGCGAACATTTTATCAGAGAGGAAGACTTCAACTTCTATATATAAAATTTATCATGTATCGCATATAAATATTAAATATGTACGAGAGAGAAAGAGAGAGAGAGAGTAAGAGAGAGAATGCCAAGTTTTTGCGCGCCATTCGACACGCGAAGGCCGATTATACATATAAATAAATAATCTTTTTTATTAATCTGTGATAACTTTAGGAGAGAGAATGTGTATGTGTGCATGTATATGCGAGAGATTAGCGGAAAGAAGAAAACTATCAACGACCATCACGTATGTATATCATTATGTGTAAATGTAATGTGTTTGCCGAATTCCACGCGGAAAGACATGTATAATTATATACGCGAGTCTTCGATCGTAGATGTAAATTCACATGTTCACGTTTATCGTTCATAACTTATAACACTTATATATATATATATATCTACGATCGAAAAATCGCTTACAACGTCTCAATACAGCTTGAAGAGATTTGCTTGAAGAGATTTGTCTCAAAGGCTCTGTAATAAGCGATATTCCTTATTGCGACGACTATACACTGCGTATATATATATCGCCGCGCACGCATGTATTTTCCTTTTTCTTTTTCCATTCTCTTCGTCTATGCGACTGTAAATAACGAAGAAGAAGAAGAACGACGAAGAGAACGAGAGAGAGATAGAGAGAAAAAACAAAGGTGCGCTCGTAAAGAAATTTTAAAAGAGATGATAGAGGTACCTTATATATATTATAAAAGTAGATAGTACACGAAGGAAGCGACGAGGTGAGAAGGACGACGCAGTGGCGGCAATCGCGTGCGGCTATATACGTATATATAATATATAGCCGTATGCGCGCGCAGTGTATACCTGTAATATATTCTCATGCATATTATGAAATAATGTAATAAAAAAAACCCCAATTTTTTTCTATCTCGACTTTTTCACTTCTTTTTTCAAACATATATATAAACCACAATCCTGTTTCCCCCTACTGCATATATATATATCCAGGTGACCACACCGGAAATATACGTATATATAATGCGACAAAGTGCCTGCGCATTTCCATTTTAGATTAATATAAACTTCAATCTAATGAAAAGCTTTTAGTATATATATTTTCAGTTTGCCGACGAAAGGATATATATGTACGTATAATTTTATTTGCATATCAATAAATTAATAAAACAGATTTTATCTCCTGTCGGCTAAAAATCTCCAACATCAGAATCATCAATATATATATATATATATGGTAAATATATAATTTTAATATATTCCTAATAATGGATTCATCCATCACATTCTCTTTACCATGCTGAACCCGTAATTCCTTAATGATCGATCCTTTTCGCACCTGAGTCGCCCATGATAAAAATAAAAATTGGATTACAAAGCTCTCTCGACACGCATAGCTGAACCGTAAAGAAGAACCATCGACAAAACGCAGCGGTTTCGCATGCGCACACTCCGACGACGACGCAGCTGCGAAAAATGCACGCGCTATACTTCGCCTATAATAAAAAAAAGAGACCTAACGCACACACGCACGCGCTTATTTTTTTCTTCCGTAATATCCGCGCACGAAGGATAAAAACGAACCTCGGAGGCTGTATATATATATAGCAGGCGACGTGTATGTATATACACGCCAGACGGCTACGCAAGTGCACCTCGTAAAAATATCATTTTTCACGGACAGTCGCGCGTACGCTTATACTCACTCTCTCTCTCTCCCTCTCTCTGCAGCCTCAATTATTTTTCACCAACGCTGCAGTAATTACGGGGGAACGCGCGCCCTCCACGCGTTCTCGTTAAAATCAGCGAACCGATACACCAACGTAGTTCCGTGCTTATATACGTTGCATCTATATATATATATATATATATATGTGATACATAAAACGCGTATACACACTTCGTCGCGTGTGCTTCGACCGTATTCCCCCCGCGTGCCTGTGGTTCCACTTCATTTTTTTCAGCTTCTTTTTTCTCACTCCTCCTTATCCACCTTCTCTCTCTCTCTCTCTCATACATTCCCACTTGCATATCCTCTCCCTTCTTTCGCGCGGCGCGCGCTCGTCTATATATACATAAAATTTCTGCTCCGCGCGCGCCGAACACCCTCGTATATTTCCTTGCAATTAACCCTTCCTACCTACCTTACAGACACATACATACACACACTGCTATACCGTGGCTTTTTCTGCGGCCGAGCGAACGAGCGTGCTGCGCAGGCCTTTTTCAGCGGGAGCGCCGACGCGCGAAAAGAATGAGGAAAAGAGTGAGAGTGAGACAGGGGGAAAGAGAGAGAGAGAGAGAGAGAGAGATGAGAAACGTACACGTAAGAAAGGGTATACGCCCCCTGCATATTTCATCCTGAGCGACGCTCTCTTTCTCCCTCTCTCACTTACTCTTTCTCGCAGTTGAATTGTGTCTGTAAGGGTGAGAGAAAGAAGGAAAAGGAGGAAGAGGAGGAGGAGACCGAGGAGGAGAGGAAGAAGACGAAAAGCGACCGGTCACCCGTGACCTTTCTCTCACCGCAGCACCGGCAAATTGAAATCCTATGATGATCACGTCCAAGGGTGAGTATAATAAAAATTCAGAGTCTTCGTCTATATATACGTCTAAGTACGTGTGCGTGTATATCTGTGTGAGTGAGAGTATTCAAGAAAGACAGAGAAGGGCGGAAAAGGGAAGAGAAAGAGAGAGAGAGAGAGAGCAAGTGTAAGAGGGGAAGAGGCGAATCGCGCCCTCTTAATTACGCCCTCACAATTACTCTCGCCGAAAGAAGAACTCTTGGAACGAGCAAGCAAGCGAGCGAGCGCCGTAATTAAAGCGGCCTAATTAAGCGACGGCTCGTCGTATAGTCGTGGCCGTCGTCAGCCTCGTCGTCGACGTTCGCTCCTCTGTATACTATACATACACGCATGCACGTTGGATAACCAATGTGTGCACGTTGTGCATACATATATATATATATATATATATATATATATATATATAACATGTATGCGCATGCGCAACCCCCTTATACTGTATTTTATGGTATGTCAGAAACGAGGGACGCGAGGTTGACATTGAAAATCACACCGCAGAAAAGGTTCATAATTTACATGCTCATGCACATACAAGAGCCCGCACACCAACGCGAAAGTGCAATATCCGGGAGGGGGTGGCAGCAATTGTACTTTTTAAAGAATATATATGCGACGAGAGGGGAAGAAAGAAGCGGGTTTTGAAAGGTTTGTAGGGGAAACGTGGAATTAATAAAGATGTCGTAGGGGGCAAAGTGCTGCTGCTCGTTGCGGTTCAGTGAAGGGAGAGTTTATTGATAGGAAGGAAAGGGGGAAGTATACACTTTGTCCTGGTTAAGTAAACTGTATGATTTTTTTTTTTTTTTTTTAAGTAAGTAATTCTAGTGAAATGGTATAATATATAGTTGTAAGAGAGAAAAGATAGATCGACTGAATATTTTTAATATAATTTGCACGTCTAATTCAATACTGAAAGGGCGTCATGAAGAATCTCATTAGAAAAGTTATTTCAGGAAGTAAAAATAAAAAAGAAGAAGTCGCGTAGATCAAGATTGCTACTTTATGAACGATTTTATATCCGCAGCCAGTGTATGTTTTCGTGATGAAATTTTTTTTTTTATTATAGAACATTTCACTTTATTTTCAAGAGTATATACCTATAATATTTTCCTATTAAAAGTATAAAAAAGAAACGATGGAATTTATAATGTAATTTGTAATATAACCGTGGTCTATAATTACTATTGGAAACATTGTATTGGAATTGAGTGCTATTACTCATTCCCTTTAACTTGGATATATACCAATGGATCTAACATCGTTTAGACAGTTAACGATTATATCAATTTACTTAAGATGCCTTTGATCCAGAACTGATAATTGGAGACTTAAATGCTTACGTATTCCGTGTGTGCAAGTTCTATCAATCATTGTCTCGGAACAATACAATTACGTCTTCGTATGTAATATTATAGGAGATCCAGGCAACGTTACTGATTAACAGTTATTTATTATAAAACACGATATTTAAATAAAGTTTTTTCACTCGAAATATTGTCAAAAATAAAAATCTATTCACGTCTGATCTAAAGTTAGCATATTTAATAATATCAGAAATAATGACCTGACTGATAGTTTTATATTTTATAAAAGGCAATTAACTATAATGAAATTACTGAACGGAAACGAAATATTAAAAATACAAACTAAATAATACGAAGTATATTCCTGTCATATAATAAATAAAAATATTAAAATTTTTCAAGTTTGTTATATTTATTCAAGTGTATTATATGTCCTAAATTTACTCGCCTTACTTTAAATAATATCCCGGATTTTATATCCTACATTGGCAAACTAAATTAAATCACAATTCGTAATAATTTAATTGCTTCAAAGATACATCTAATAATAAGCAATTTAATCGAAAATAACTGCAACAACACTATTTTAAACACGTTTAAGTATTAAATTTCCCTATACGACGTCAAAATAATTCATCCGAATCCAATAACACGCAGTGTGAAGCCACATCGTCGCGCTTATTGAACTCGATTAGACCCGATCGGCGTGGGCGATATTTTTTCTCTCACTCTCTCACACATACACTATCAATATCTCTCGCTATCTACCATACTGCAACGTACACTACCCTCATTATGCTTAACCACACTCTAGACTGAAATTCACACTTTGTCTCTGTCTCTTGCTTCCTTTTTCATCCACTATATACCTATACCGTTAATAATTCCAATATACTCGACCGACATTCTCCATCCTCGGAATTATCCGCTGTTAGCTTTGCGGTGACACGCATTGTTACCCGAAATTCTTCGCGGTGCACGCACGTGTGTTATACGCGGCACGGCGAGCGCGCGAATTCATTCTGTTTCAATCAAATGCCACGTGACGCGAAATCGCTCGTCACGGTGCATAAACATTTTCCGCGTGAATGTGTGTACATATATGTGTATATAATTTGGTATAGAGTGGAGACTTGCGGCGTTGATTACGATGGACAGATTCGAATTCATTCTTGTTTAGTTTAATAATGCCATATGAGTATATGTATATAATACTACAATTCAGTGGAGTTATCTCGATGGATAACTCCACTGTATTACAATAGAGGATTATAAATGCAAATTCTATAGGTTTATTGACATTTAATTATAACCAAACACGTGATTACACGTAACGACATCTTTTAATTAAGAACTCGTTAGAAATACAGCTGTTCGATTCTCTATATGTAGAGAATTAGATATAATTTGTCTTTACTTTAATATTGGCATATCGTCACACTGTATACATAAAGCAACCCGATATATCAACCTATAATTATCCATTGGCCTTAACAACATAAATTTGAGATTCTCTCGAAGCCTTTGATCTGATATCTATGAGCAACGTTAAAAGCCCCCCCTCTCTCTATACCCTCTCTACATTCGAAATTTCAATCTCTGATGCAATATCTCGCTAAGCCATAGGCCACACACGTCCGTGCAGCAAGCACCTCGTCATAAGATTCACACATCTACATATATAACATATACGCACCGTTCATATAATTTCGGCTGTCTACGCGCGTTCACACACGCGCTGCTTGATGAGATTTTAATGCAAATTCTACTGGCGCGCGCGCGCATGCCACCACCACCACCACCACCGCCGCAACCATTTTTCTACCGTCGACGCGCAAGCCTGCGTAATTGGACTATTCGGCCTTTGTCGCGCGCGGTGCAACACGTGTAAGCGCGCGTTCGTATATATATGAAGATACGCGCGGCGAAAAACAGCCTGGGTATAATTAAACGGGGAAAATTTATATTTATGGAGGTGCAAAAGTTGAGTGGCTGGTGGTAGTGGTGGGAGGATATTAGAGGGGAAGGGAATGGAGAGAGAGAGAGAGAAGAAGAGGAGGGTTATCGCGGAGATGTGGTGTGGAACGAGCGTTAATACGAGGGTTACCGTGGTTTTGCTACGGTGGAAGAGACAGAGACTTAGTTTGTGGTTTTTGTGGCACGAAATTCTGGTCGAACTAGATATATATAAAGGGATGGTGGACTTTTTCAATTTTGAAGGTTAATATTTTGTAAATGCCTTTCTTAGTATTTGAGGCACGGATTAGTCATCTAGAGCAGAGTACACCGATATAGTTGGCCTGGAGCTGTGGAATTCCCTTCCTTGTCACATTAAAGGTTTACCGAGTTTGAGTCGCTTTAAGCGAGCTGTATACGAGCTTATGCTCAAATTAGACTGTCTTATGGAAAATTGCGATATTTTGTATATATTACATGTATTGACTGTGTAATTTACGCTGTATTAAAGTATTAATGTATTGACCTATTGATTGACTATTCTAGTCTATTTTATTATCATTTTGATATCTCATGACTACTCGTAACTGTACATGTAATTGACTAAGCGGCTGTGATTTCTTTGTAGATTGTCATAATTTATTATTATAGTATATCTATTATGCTCTATGCGCAATCGTCTTATGCATATCTGTTTCTTTTTTGGTAACGACCAAAAATAAAGAAATTATTATTATTATTATTATTATTATTATGATTATAGTCAAAGAAACATATTATTTTTTTGTTTTAGGTCGTACTTGTCTGTTACATAAAAGAACGTCCTCTATACAATATATTGTTGAAATTTAATAAGTACAAACATGTTGAATTTTATATACTTTTTAATTATAATTTTATTTGTTTCTCTTGATGCAATTGTATTTTGGAACAGTGGGTTCTATACGAAAACGATAGCATACAATACCTAGAAGTAGAACTCTATAATATTGAAAAGTAATATTATGATAAAGTCAGGTTGAGTTGTGAAAATTACGGCAACACGTTTAATCAGTACGGCTAACGGCATCACAGAAACAAGGTGAGGGAGAAAGAGAGAATAAGGAAAACAAAGAGGTGAGGAGAGAAAAAACTAAACTTAATATGTCGCAAATTTGGTAACTATTGGTCAATATCTTAATGGATTTTTACGTATTACAACATTTTCTGTGAAAAGTTCTTTCTAAAAAACAGGTGAACCAAACAATGGAGAAATTCCGATACCATGATAAATTAATTTATTGCATATAGATAATAGCATTAAAAGATATTAGAGAAGGTACTGGGGAATTTTTCTTCTTGTCTTTTGAACAGTAAAGAGAAAAATATCGATCGTTTAAAAATGAACTAAGTGTATTATAGTTATAATAATGTTGTAAGTACACTTAATCTTCCATTATCTATAAGCTCGTATTATGAAATAAAGATTCAATACAAAGTCTAATATTATTCCAAAGTATACTATAATTCTCTTAAGTCCTCGCTACATAACTGAAAATCATAAAAAAATAATGTCTAATATTATTAATGGTTTATTTCATATTTTTATTTTTGTTTTCAACGGACACCATTAACTTTTTTCGTGAATTCAAACTAACTTATATTCATGAATAATGTAGATTGAAATAATTTGAATCATACACACAGAAAAATAAATTCTTTATATTATAAAGAAATTAATGTCATTAACTATTAACAAATCGCCATGTGGCATTTCTTATGCTATAGTCATGATTTCTAAATTATTAAGACTCATTCTTTGGTCTGCTTAACTATTCAACATATTCCTTAACTATTAAGACATATGAATATGATATGAGAAAACGGGTTATTTCTATTAGTACCACGGGAACAGTAAATTATTTTTCTTAAATAAATTGAAGGTTAAAAGCATTCGAGTTGATGCCCGTACGTTCATCGATGCCAACATAACAGAAAGAAGAAGATTTAAATGCATAATTCGTTAATTATAACGATTTTTTTTTCTTTGTGTATATACTATCAGATATTTTATCTATCAACTGGATACGAAAGCTATTATATGATCAATTTAACAGAACACATAAGAAACGAAGCTGAAAATTACAATATTCTTTTAATAACACCAAAAGCAAAAAAAAATACAAGAAGAACACTCTTACCTAATTACCCAGTCTCATCAGAAAGAAAGCAAACCAAAGACTATACACTCGCATCTCTCAACATTTCCCCAGCTGACCTCATCGCGCGCGCGCGCGCACGTGTGCGCCAATGAATTCCCGTGTGGCACTATACGCATTATTCACCCTGTGCAGCTGGTATCGAGCGCACGGCACATCATATTTCTCGCAACGGCAACTCATATCTATATATGTATATATATAGATATATACACACACACACAGTCATAGTGTCGGAAGCTCGTATAGACACACACACACTAGTGAAGAGCAGAGAGAGAGAGAGAGAGAGAGAGGCTCGAACTCTGCGCGCTTAATTTAACAGAGAATGCCGAGAACATGCGCGCGCGCACGGCGTGCTCTCTAAAGCTGCGCGTTCCGTGCTGTAAGAATTCCTCTGTACAAGCCGCAGCTATTCGAAAAACTTGGGGTTGGTATAGGAGAGCAAGCGTCGCGTCGCCTACCGTACGGGGGACTGCTATATATATAGGTATATAGATGCGCATAGGCGCTGAGCACTGAATTTCGGATAGTTTACCGGAGTGTGATGGGTGACGAGACCTCCGTATCGTGAGGAATTTGATTGTTGTCGTCGATTTTGTTTCCAGCTGCATGAAATATTATCCTTGGAAATGTTATTTTTACGTTTGTTGGAAAAAAGTTTAAATAATCTTGTTGCCAAGCTAATGATCTATTTGTTATGTTTTTTTTTAAATAGAAATATCTTTAAAATCAGTAGAAAAGATCATTGAAGCCGTGTTAATGATGGAATTTAATTGGACGACTTTTAGAATATAAAATGCCGATATCATTAAGACAGGGATTTTTTTTTAATCATCTAATCGAATAAGTCTTCAGAACAAGTTTTAAGTTAATCAGAGAACTTTTTGAGCCCCCTCTGAGATTTTAAATTAAAATTTTAAGCTTTTAAGAAGTGCTCGAAAGAGAACTTCTCTGGCATTTTAAAGCAGTATCCGATGTATGCTAATTTAAATATCATTATCGCAACTTCACTCTATAGTTAAATATTTTACACATATTAACTTTTTTAATTTTTATACAAGTTAAAAGTTTGACATTTTTATACTACTTCGAAACTTTTAACAACTCTGAGTAGGTACAAAAGTTTTATCCTATATAAAAATTTAAAATAAATTTAGCTTCTACTATAAATATCTTATAACCATATATACAATTGAATTTAAAACTATATTTGTTGAAATTGGAATTGATTGGCGGTCCCATTAGAAGACGTATAATTATAGCCATATACTCTGTCCTGACTCCTGGCGTATCGATTGTATACAAAATAGATATACGTATATATGTGATTCTCTAATTGTGTCAATAGCAGTGATGGCTTTAGTATAATGAAAGTTCTGTACGCTTCGTGCAAAAATAATTGAATATCAATACACAAAAAAGCAATAAATATAAATTATCACAATTATAACATATTATATATGTTACAAGACACATTTCTGAATCAATTTTGCATACCTGCATCCTCATATACACCCTCCGCAAATTCTCAAACAGAACTTGGCAAATTTCTCAAATGTAAACTTGTGTCAATTAAAAAGCCATTCACTAGGCGAATCAGTCCTAACGAGGCTCCCTCCCCCCAAGTTCGTATACGACATCTCGTGCAATCTTGCCCATCACGTGCGCGCATCACCAACATGCCCCCTTCGTCCCTCCTCCTCCTCCTCCTCCCCCTTTACCAACCTTGCCCCATCTGCCTTTACTTATGACACAAGTGCGCGCGAGCGCCCGCGCGCGTGTCACCAAATCCGATTAGAGCGCGACGGTTTCCCAATAGTAATCAAATGCCATCAAACTCAAATTGATTGAAGGAAATCCTACTGCAGCGTATATAGGACGTGCTTGGACCGCTACCCTCCACGTACGCTTCAATTACATGACTCTTTGTGATTATCATTTGGGGTTGCTCTGCGTGACCGAATGATTGGAGAGGACATATAGAACCACCATATAGTGGTACAGCGCGCTTTTGGCACATGCCACCAATTGGTTAAACTTACGTATATATATACTTTTTATTTAATTCGTTTATATATTTATTTATTTATATGTTTTAATGTATTTTATTTATAAAATAAATTAATTAATTAATAAATACAAGTAATGAACTAAACCAAGTAAAAAGTCGTTAAGAATCGAAATGTTTCTTTGAAACCGTAAGATATTCTCGATGCTATAGTAAGATTTGACGGCAATAGATTCCAGGTTCTTTTTAAGTGGCTGATGATAGAGTAAATCCAAAGTAGAGTTGTGCTTAATTCTTTTAAAAGCCTATTATATCAGAAGTAATCTGAAAAGTTAGGAGGTAGTTATGAAAATGATGAAGTTATAAGAGTAATGGTCTAGATATTACTAAATGTAGCTATTTCCGTATAATAGTGGTCAATTTTACCCCATAGATCTATTCAATTTATATAGGCTATATGTTATAAGGATTTATGGGCAATCGATTTACGTTTAATTTTCAAATACATCAATAAACAGTGCCCATAGATTTGTGAACGAGAGACTATTGGAGATACATCATGAAAATGGCTATACGCTTTACAAACCATTGGGTTTTTAGCAACTTTGAGTAACTTTTCCTGCGATCTTTTAAATTGAATTTACTAATATATAGTTATGGACCACAAATACAGAAAGCTGACGAACGTATAGAGAATCGAGAATGAGTGATAGATAACCATACATACTTATTCATAAAAATTTGCATGAACTTCTATTAATATACAACCACATTTGATCATCCATGGATTCTGTTTATAAATAAAATTTGAAAAAAAGACTTCAGAAAGGTACGATGCGTCAGTTCAATCTGGAAAGGAGAATGCCGATACTTCGCCGAGTAAATAGAAAGAATCAATAAAGAATGTATAAAACTAATAGTAACATATACAGTATCTATGCAAGCACAAGCACCTGCATACGAATTTACCCATGTGTACAAACTGATAAATATTTAAAGTTACTTTTTACATTTATTATTTCGGAATTCCTCATGAAATGTTGTTTATTCTACTTATTTTAACAAATTTCACCTTCATTTTCTACAAATAATTTTTTTTTCTTTTTTGTTTTGACAAATTCTATATAAATAGCATTGCATTCCTCTATTGACTGCATATTCGTAAACATTCTTCTTTCTGATAATTCCACTACGAGCCAAGCGTTTCCTGGAAAGCTACTCTGGTAGAAATCGATTCCATTATTTACCTAATAAATAGCTAATTTCTCTAATAATTGCTAAAAACTAAACACTTATCTTGGCCACTTCTATCCATCAATGAAACCATTTTTTCGGTCATATTCTCCATTTAATAGGCGGAATAATAGATTCAGTTTTTTCACAAATTTACATTAGCTTATTTATGTGTCTTTAAAAGATATTAAAGTTGGCCAGTTTTTTTACTTAGGAAATGGTTGATAAGAGGCTTACTATTATTACGAGGAGTGAGAGAGACAGAATCAAATGGAAAAATCATTGTTTTCGTTTGTATCGCCTGAAGCAATTCTATAAACGAATTAAACACCAGTAATTTGTATTTACATTTTAGTTGGCTACCTTCTCTTAATATTTGTTTTAAATATATGATCTAATGACAGAGAAAATTTAGTAGAAGTATTTTCAGGCTATGTTATTTCCATTAAATAGAAAAATATGACCGGAAAAATCGTTTCATCTCTACCTAGAAATTAGCTATTTTTACTAACTATTTATTATTTTCCTGCCCATTTCCGATAGAGAAATTTCTACCCGGGTAGGACAAGTCATATTACCCACGAGATAACACGGTGAACAGTAATAGAAAATCGAATTTTCCACTTATCACTAGTTTATAAAAAAAATCTGGTTAAAAGAAAATAATTATTATTCGTCGTGTACATATTATCTTTAATCAAAAATAAATTGTTCTGATATTTATAGCAAAAAAAAGACAAACCAAATAAAAAAAATTAGGTCTCTCATTTCGAAGTATAATTTGAGCTTGAAAATGAAAATAGTGTTTAAACAAAAGTATCCTTTTGACCCAAATGACGATTTTTTTTTCTCAGTGTTTACTTTAACTACAGAGCGCGTCATCGTAACATTTTAAAACGGATGCACATCGTGACCTGAATCCTTTGCAAGGAGGGGGGAAAGGGCAGGCGTATATGTACAAACCACGCGGCAAATTTTGCAATCCACGACTCCTATTCATTTCTTCTTTTCTTTATAATATCGTTTTGCGTTATTTTTTCCAAGCTCGCGCGGTTTATTAACGTCAATTACCATGTGAATATAACTGTATAAAAGATAGAGTGTAGCTAATTGGTGGTAATGAGGTTGAGAAAAAGAGAGAAAGAGAGAGAGAGAGAGAACTTTAAAAGCGGAATTAAAATAACTCAAGCGTCCAAGATGACGGATTGCCCGTCTCGCTTTTCAGTAAGTTTTTAATGTATTTACGTTTGATAATACGTCAGAAGGTGCCGCAACGTTATAGAATATGCAAAAGTAGTAATGAAATAGCTGGAATGATCTCATTAAATTTCTAAAGTGTTAACTATCAATCAATAAACTTTTAAAGCGGTTTGAAAGAGATAGAAGATGATAAAATTGTGTGCGATAATATATGTGCGCGTGAATGTAAAAAGAAAAAAATTTGAATTTCAAAAATCGATGTTCACAAATAATTAAAATTATATATAAACTCAGAATTTGTAAAATTATAACTTCTAATTGATAATATTCGAAATGGAAAATATACTGTATGCCTAAATTAACACAGTTCTAATTTGGAAGTCGAGGAAAGTCAAATATTATTCAAATAGGCTACAACTACAGTTTGTCTTGCTTGATTCTAACGTTAAACATGCCATATGCCCAACATGAAATACAGAAATTTCATACCTTATTGATAATCATTAAACGATGGAAGTGGATCTCGGAATTTAGTGATATTTAAGAATTTTCCAAACTAATACTATTTCTAACCGAATAACCAAAGATATAACATGTAAATCTATTCTACCCAGAGATACAGCATTTTCAATCTTTTCACTGTTGCTTCGCTTTTTAAGAATACCATCAGGTGAATTTTCACGGTGTAACAAAAAAAATACTTGTAATATTTAATCGAAAATTTTCCTTCACATTGAAAAAATTTCTATTATTTTCAAATAGCGATTGCTTATTAGTCCTCTGTACCTAATGAACACACACACATATATATATATATATATATATATATATATACACGCGCACGCACCTTTTCCATTTAGTTCTAAATAAGCTAGTCGTTGAGACTACTACAGATTCCTTTCAAGCTTTACCTTCCTCCTCCTCTACACTAAATTCCACAGTTTACCCATCCAAGCTATTGGCAAGGCGAGTGCGGCCCCATACATAAAATATACATCGAGAGTAAGGGAGCGAGAGAAAGAGAGAGAGAGAGAGAGAGAGAGAGAGAGAGAGAGAGAGAGAGAGAGAAGAGGCTATGCAAGTTTTGCCTCGGTGTTGCCCAATACGTCGAAGAAGCACTTGCTGATGTATAGACGTTGAGCTGCGTCACGCGACGCTCAGGCTTTTAACCCCGTCTGGTTATTAGATCCCAAGAATAGTGCATCGAAGATCAGGTCTGTGCGTTTGTGTGTGTGTGTATATTTGCGCATGTGAAAGGATAATATTTCAGATGATGAGCTATGTTTATTAGAGAGTTGAAAAAGCAAATTTTTCAAGACTGAACTCTGTAATGTATTTCTTTTGTGATAGTATATTAGTCGCGCATGCTCTTTTTCTTAACTAACTATTGACTATCGATATTTAATTAACTAATGTGAGAGCTCTCAAAGATACAAAAAATTGATTTGCACTTTTGATATTAAATATTCGAATTTTTTTTCTCGTGGAAAATTATCAGTAACTATTTTTAGTTCATTATTTTTATTTTAAATCTTCACAGAAAATAATTGACGTCAGGTTAAAATAATATTACATAATTATATTTGATCGTCGAAAAATTTTCATGTTTATTGTATACGGCTTATGTAAAAAGAAAAAACTGAATAAAAAAAGGTGCCTTCGATTATTATTTTTTATTATTAAAACTCCAAATGTGGATTTCCGGTAGAATACCTAATATAAGAAATACTTTATGAGTAGAGAAGCAACAAATATCTCACGACTGACATTTCTGCATGAAATTGCGATAAAGGCATGCATATATATATATATATATATATATATATATATAGTGTGTGCGTTTGTGTGCGATATTTCCCTCCTTATAAATGAAGAAAAGGCATTTTTCTACAGGCGTCAGAGCATGACAACGTGTGCATAGGCAATTTAACAAGAGATATTTTTCGCTTTTTATTATAAAAATTTTTCAGCTCTCTGCTTCCTCCTTTTGTTATTCTTTATTCCCGCGCGTGTAGACGGTATATACGTGCATTGAAAATAGTCGATGCGTGTTAATAATGTGAGAAGGGTGCAGGTTATCAATTATAATATATAATAAGCCGCGATCCCATAAATCATCAATGCATAAAATTTAACGCTGCAGCGTGCAAAATACATTACTTCCCTTTTAAAAGCTGAACGTCAGTGACCTGAAAAATCTGCTGAAAATAACGGAGAGATTGTACACAAGCATGCGAGACGATCTTCATTACGAATTAAAATACGAAACATTCCAATCTGTTGTTCTCAGATAATCATATTTTTTCATTCGTAAACAGTTTCGCTTATCCTGTTGGAAAATCTATCAAACGTGTAATATATTATAAATATATACGAGATATGTGTATTAATAGCAACATATGGGCATTATTTCTAATATACAATATTCAATAGATATAACGTAAGCACTCCATGATATACCGACCATATTTATCTCATACGTAATTAATGAAATGAAAATACGTCGCTGATATTTTAATTAATTAATACATTAAAAATATCACCAATATCTTTCGAATTTATTTGGAAAATGCAAGGCACATATTGACCATATCAACGGACCCGGCAGCGCCCTGTTTGGAAAGTACAAAATTCAAGTATTATAAATACTGAATATCTTCATATATATAACTCTGTACGTAAGCAAACATGTGTCTGTATATATGTATATACTTGCGTGAAAGGGAAAGAGTCTATCTCTGTTTAAAGAGCGACGTCTCCACTTGCGTACGAATGCGGAGCTCAGTATATAAGCCTCAGCAAGTAGTACGAGCAACGTGAGTGTGCCCGTCGTACAGAGCATTGATTCAAAAAGTTTTTTTATTGTTCTTGTTCTTTAATAAAACTACTAATATTCTAATATTAAGATGGATGACATACGTAAATGATTTAATATCGTAGATTATCGATTTTCAAATTTATGTATTTCAAATTTCAAACTCTCTCTCTCTCTCTCTCTCCATCTCGGAGCTTTCATCTGTCAAAGCGGTATACTTTCGGATTTATGTCATTTACTGCCCGACTATTTAGTCCTCTTGTGACCGTCACTTTGCGAACGTCCGTCCACTTCGTTCTCCGTCCGTTATATACAAACTTTTGTATGATGATAAATTTCACGTTTTAAAGTGTCACTGTGTTTTTATACGCCGATCAATTTATAATACTTAATATTAAATTCGAGGAACGTCACAATCTGTAGTCAATTGTAATTGGTCGAAACATCGATTAACCATTTCTTATGAATTCATTTTCAAGAATCATTGCTTTCCATCGCGCATATAATACAACATATATAAGAAAGTACATTAACTATAATATTTTACGCTGAATTCAGCGATTTCAGACAGTGACTGTTGAGGCTCAGTCAAAAATATCTGATTTCGCAAAATTTCGAAAAATGTATGCTCGTATCCATATATGTACGATGACGTTTGCTTTTTTTTATCGAAAGATAAAATATCAAATACCTGATTGAAAGACACGTGTCATCATTGGGATATGCACGTCCGAAATTTATCTTAAGTTTTTGTGCTGAAAATGACTTCATTATGTTCTGCGATGACGTTTTAACATTACAAAAAAAATTTCAAACTACAGTTCCAGCTATTTCATACATTAGTCGCACACATAACCTATTGTTAGTCGTGTGTCATACTGTCTTTACGTCTTCATGCATTTCCGAACCATTTTCCAATTCAGTGAACATAGTTTTCTTTGTTTTACGAGGTCTGTCTGGAAAGTATCGGGCCTACCTTTATATCTCCACGCTGGCGTTATTTTTCAGCATCGGGCGGGTGGCTTCCATCAAAGTAATTCCCACTTGATTTTATAACACGATTCCAGCGATGTTTCCACTTCTCGAAACACTCCTGGAACTCACTTTTAGGGATGGCCTTGAGTACGCTCGTCGCATTATTTTCAACCGTCGTTTTGTCATCGAATCGCTGTCCTTTGAGTGGTCTTTTGAGTTTTGGAAACAGCCAAAAGTCACAGGGGCTTATGTCGGGACTGTACGGAGGTTGTCGAAGCAATGCGATACTGTTTTTACTCAGAAACTGCTGCACAAAATTTGATGCAAATTCGT
Organism: Torymus tubicola; assembly: GCA_035583055.1. NCBI lineage: Eukaryota > Metazoa > Arthropoda > Insecta > Hymenoptera > Torymidae > Torymus > Torymus tubicola. The sequence goes on from JAWWEQ010049204.1 coordinate 80,847, forward strand.
TGATTTGGTTTTCTGTCATTTTTAACAATCACAAAATTCGCCGAACTCAAAAATAGCTTTGTAAACAAAGACACGCTGCGCATGAATTATACGTCCGACAGATGTCAGCAAGTAACCGATAGGTTCGTGAGGCTTTACTGTTGACGTTCATGCCCCGCAGAGGTCGCTCGAACACTATGACACGGAGATATAAAGGCCCGATACTTTCCGGACAGAGCTCGTATACGATTCGCGCAAGATCGTTTTTTCTAGTGAAAATTGCAAGAGCATTCCGAGATTTTCTCGTGAGGCCCCTTGCGATTAAGTGATCTTAAGTATCGTACGCATTCACTGTGAGCCCAAACTTTCTCATTGGCCATCATAGACACATGTGCTCACTCTCAACCAATGAGAGAGCCAGTGCGTCTGAATGTAGATACAGTTAAGGAGTAAACTTTGTCCTCACTTAAGAGGATCCACCACTTTTATAATTTTATTCTTCAACTAACCTGTAAAAAATAAATGTGAATTACTACTAATATTAAGAAGTTATATTCTGAAAGTATGTTACATTTGTGAAAAAAAAAAGAAAAAAAATGTTAAACCTACTGTATCCCAATATATAAAATTTTCTAAACTTGCAACCGTATTAGTCTTACACTATTTGTATGTATCAAATTAATAATTCAGTAAATAATTTTAGACTTCATTACTGTACTTTTTATTAACATTATCTTATAGAAAGCTTAATATATTATTTATACTAAATAACTAAATATTATTAGATACAAAATTTTAATCAATTGGAAGATTGAATAGTTTAATGATTATTTTATTGATTATTTTGATGGTTATGATTTAAAATTTTTTTGGAACAAATAAGTTGATGTTTATCTGTTCTATCTGGAATTTATTGTAACTTTTTACCTATTATGGCATTTATCAAAGTTATTTGCCAATAATACCCAAATTTGTCAGAATAAAAACACTTTCATACAATTATTGTTTTTCTTTAGATCAATGCGACTCACAATACGTTTCTTCTACAGTTTCGATTGATGTTTACTGAGTTCACAAGATAACTACGTTAATTGCTACTTACGCATTAGCATCGATAATATCATTCTTGTTATTCCAACCATATACTTATTAAATTTTGAGCTATCAGAACTGTTTCTCTTTATCAAATGTGTGCACCTGACTTCAATTAGATTCCATCATTAATATTTTGAGAGTACCTCACTAATTGTATATTGCAGGAACTGCGTGTTTGGTCAAATAATAACCGAACTAAGTATAAAGTGAAATCAAATGACGCTGAGATTGATTTTAAAATTAGTTTATAACTAAAATGGACAACTTCTCACTGATCAAAAATCAGAAAACATAAGTATAATATCTTTTGATAAAAAATTATACTTTAAAATCGCCTGATGTTTTTCTGCTGCAGTGCGGAAAGTACGCGCGAGTCTCGATGTGCTGCCTTTTAAATTTTATTAATTATGAACGTTTCATTATAATTCTAATTAGAAATATTAAGACTCAGCAGCCCAAAGCTTTGAGATCAAGTTTTTTTGTAATTAAAAAGCATCTCGAAGAAAAAACAATAACATCGTTTAAAAGATGGTGAAAAAGTTCATCTAAATACATGTATTTAATTTTTTTTTTATCGAAGACTCAAAATATAATTACGAACGAATTAAAGAGAACCATTTTCCACTCACTATCTCTTTTCTAGTAAACGTTCCGACATGAAAGACAGCCATACACAGTAGGTTATCACATATATCTATAAAACATTACCCTTGGGACCTATTTTTGTGCGAAATAGGAAAACGTAATTTTTAACACTACCCATCTAATTGACACGATATACGTATACGGGTTATATAAATGTGCTCGGTGAGAGATGCTCCGTATATACATATATACCTATATACGTATATATGCTCACAGGAGACTAGCGAAACGGATTGCTACTGCATATGTACTCTCTCACTCTAGCCTCGTTCTCTCTCTCTCTCTCTCTCTCTCTCTCTCCCCCGCAGTCAGCTCGCAGAAGGTAACGGGCCGAAACGCGCTCGCGTCACTGTACGTACGCGTCCAGACACCCACCCACACATATAGTCGTCGTACATATACACGTATATATGTACCTGGTCAGCTATATCCACATCGAGGTTGGCACATTGGACGCTTCTGCGGGCGCTTGTAAATAATTCAACGGGATATCTAATCTTGGTCGGCTCTCGCTCGCGCGCGTGCGGCGGCGACGGGGAAAGATAGAAAAAGAAAATGAGAGCAAACGCGATAAGTAAGAGTAAGTCTGCTCTCTCACTCGCTCCCTGGGCTCGGGCCAATTTCACCAGCTCCCTTTTTGCGCGTGCCCATCCTCACCACTATATATGTGTATGTGTATGTGTGTCTGTGTCTATCCTGGGTGTATATAGGCGTGAATTGAGAAATTCAGGATTCCCATGCATTTTCAAAAGCGGCCAGAGGGTCAGGAAAGGTAAGGTTGAAAACCACTGATTTTCCAGAAGCCGAAGGGGATGGCAATGATCTTTAATCATTCAAGAGTTCGATGAATTATGGCTCGGTCAATCCTTTGCCACGGAATTCAACGCGGGAAAACACAACAAGAGTGAAAGATATCCAGGTGAATGTAGTATGCCAGAATAAGTGGATGCTATTGGAAAAATTAGTAGTGGAAAAAGCGTTTGTTGATGAGATGAATACAATTAGTCGTAAATGTATGTATCGGCAGTTGCCACTGACCTATAATGTGAAAAGAATGAAAAAGAGATACTGAGAACAAAGGAATGCAAAATGTCGAAAGGTAGAAGCGTCGTAAACTAGGGATTATTTAAGAGGAATATGTGAACATTAGATTCCTTTCTACTTTATCGAGCAATTCCAGCGAGGCGAGTAAATTCTACGTCTTGCCTTCCTCAAATATCCCATTACCGCCCGTTTCTAGTAGCTCTGCAACTTTGCTGGGCCAACTCACACACAAAGCCATTTGCTCGCACGCCTTGTGCGTTGACTGCATACCAGCGTATTCACCTGCGTAAACTGTCTCGCGGAAAAATCATTTAAGACGAAGTCAGACTCCAGAAGTTTCGCGAACAAGCTTCTCAATGTATCTTTGACTCGCAAACTGATGACTAGACGTGGAACTCGGTTTTCTCGCACCTAAACTTCCTCTTGTGCTCCAATTTGAATAGATACCTATACCTCTGTAGTTGAAAAGTATTTCATTCGATAGTAGCGATAAGACGGCATTATAATTAACTGCATTGGATAACTAAAAATTAGAGAATTTAAAATGTGGAAATGAAAAGAATGAGTTTTTAACCAAAATGAATCGAATAATCAAAATTCATATGTATAAGGGTACTAACGTGAATTTGAAAAAATTATGAAAAAAACTTTAAAGTATATTCGTCTATTATATCGCATAACTAAAAATAATCAGTAAGAAAAAATTGCTACATTATAATTTATTAAATAAAGAATTTTACAAAGAAAAACCTTATTGATCATATTTTTAACCTTTCTGCTCACAAAAGGGACACATAAAATGTTCTATTAACAGTACCATATTTCATAAATTTTGTACCTTCTCATATTCAAATTCACATCTTCTTTATACATTTCGCAATACTAGGAAAAATGTTCCTGCTTCTTCTTTACTGGACCTGCGTACAATTTTTCTGATTTGTTATCTTATCATGGCTTTAGTTTCAATATTTAACTAAAAGCAAATTTTGTAGGCGTTTAAAAAAAATACTATTCAATATGTTTTTTTATTGACTATTTTTGAAGTTTTCCTTTAACTATGACAAAACTTCAGATAAGGATTTAGTGGATTCGTATATTTCTGAATATTTTATTAAAGTAAAATAATAATTATATACGTATTTATTTGTTACTTCATCCATGAGTTGAGTATCCAGATTTAATAACGCGCCGAGTGCTGTGACACTAAAAATAATATTTCTGCTCCAAGAGTTTTGTAAATGCAAAAAATCTTGTCTAAATAAAAAAACGAAATAAATATTTGTTATTGATTTGTCACGCTGCTCTCAGTCATTCCACGAATAAATTTAAACTCGTGCTAGAATTCTCAGTGAGTTATCGAATCTGGCCGCTTCTTTATTACAGAAGTAAAAGTATTTCATTTTTATCAATTATAAATTTTTTTTAATATTACTTATAGTATAAATTTCAAGGACAAATACTTTTCAATTCGTCTCTATTCAAATTGGGTTATTTATACTTCTATCAAAACGAAATATTTGTCTTCTAAACTTTTGTTAAAACTCAAAAAGTGACCGAATTAACTATAATAAAGTTACCTATAATTTTAAAAATTCGATAATTATGGTTAAACTTCAAATCATTTCAAAATAATATAACGATGTTTGTTAAACCGAAAACAGTTGAAAATAAAAATAAAATTTTCCGGCTGAGCATAAAGGTTATCGGATTCACAAACAAGTGGTATAAAGTCAAATAAAATATTTAATGATTGAACATTAATTAAATAAATAATTTTTTTAAAATGACGAAAAGAAACACAATTTCAGGACAAATGTGTATAAAATACATTTTGATATTGATCAGAGCTATAATATTGAGTATTGTTGAATCACTTTGAAATAAATAAACAAATATAAACGAAGTAATAATTTTATTTTTATAGCGAAAATATTTCCAACCAGTTTATATTAAAATTTTAAAGAATTTCATTAATAATTACTACGTAATAATTTAACTGCGTAAATAATAAGCCATATTTTATCAGGAATTCAAACATTCATTTTGAATTCCGAGAACAAACATCGCTCCCGCTAACTCGCTACACATTACTGACTTTAACTTTTATACAACCAATGTCGTAGCAGTAAATGACGAGAAGCTTTTATCCAACGCACATCGTAAACAAAGCATAAATTTTTTGTTACTCCTTTATTTTTGTCAACTGTAAAAAAACCAACAACGTATATCTCGTGCGTACAATATGCGTGTATATACATATACTTGCTCCGATCGCCCACCCCCATTTTGATTTAATGTTATATTTAAGTAAATGTTTTCATCAATTTTTAAGTTTGGATTTTCAAAGTCGAGTTATAATTGTTTTCAAATCAATTATTTCTGAAGAGTTTATTTAAATGAGCATATTTGTAAGTAGTGAAATGCATAGTTTTGGAGTTTTTTTTTTCTTTTAAAAACATATACTTCAAATTAGGAGTTATTGGTAATATTCAAGAAAATGTGAAGCAAAAATAATACAAAAAGCACATTGGTTTAAAATTTAATTATTTTCTTTATTTCGTTCGAGAAAAACTAATATAATTTCAATGGTTTCCAAAATTTTATAGTGACAGTATATAAAGAAGCTGCGGCCATCAATTACTTATGTCAATAGCTAAATAGGTTTATGGAGCCCTTTGCGCTGTATCAACCAATAAGATTATCTCGTTAGTATTATGGAGACCGGGCTCCATAAAATGTGTGTGTAAAACTGAGATAGCGCTATAGGAAAAATACACGACGAGCTCCATAAGCATACCTAAGTAAAATAGAGGTAAAACATCAACGCGCCTACAACAGTACCTCAATGATGATGAGGAAAACTTGTTATTGCCCCCAGAATAAACCCGATAATATTGCAGTGATCGTAGTGAGTGGTCGACAATGTGCTTGTAATAGACCCGACTGAAAAATCTCACGTGCGATCTTATTTGAACTATGATGTGAAGTTGGAGGGGACGGTAGGGAGGACGGTGGAGGGGATTGTCGAGGGGACAGTGGAGGGGCTGGTAAGTGGAGGACGGTGGAGGGGACAAAGGAAGGTCAGTGGTCTGATTGAGTTTGAAAAGTAACGTAATTATTTAACGAATTTGACGTTTAAAAGTGGAGGGGACGGTGGAGGGGCAAAAAATAGGAAAGTGGCGGAGGCAGTGGAGGGACTACGTTCACCTACGGCGCTTACGTCTATATAGTATAGGAAAAATATATGAAGCATCAATGATCCCAAAAAAAG
>JAWWEQ010049205.1:0-13991 GCA_035583055.1 Torymus tubicola
GTTACTTGACGATCGATAATTGATTTCACAACTTTCGCTAGTTTGATTTGCACTGATCAATGTAATGTATATAATTACATCTTATATACATAGATTATACAGAAAAAATTATATATATCGTAGAAAAGACCAGTTTGTTTTACATGCATAACATCGGGCGTTTGACGTAGCACCTACGGCTTTAGCCTACATAGACAGTACAGTTTTAATAGGTACGTCTTATACAATTTATTTTAATATAACCTACGTCTATACGCAAGATCAAGATTTCGTATATTATCGTAGGTGCTGTATAAAATACTATTTAGGTTATGGTGATTAGTACGCATACGTGATATTAAATAAGTCATATCATTTTGAGCGACGTGAAAGTTTTTTAAGTCAGTATCGTCCAATTCATGAACTAATGTAATAGAACTAAACTGAAGAACATATCGGTAACGCTTGCAATACTCAAGTATTTGGGTAATAAAATAAACAAATATTTTCGTGTCTATTAGCTAGAGCCCAGCGTTTTAAAACAGTGCAGCGACTCTCAACCTAAACGTCTGTGAAATCCTGGAGCGCCCGAGATAGTACTTTTTTACGTGCGAAGCCGAGATAGTACTTTTTTACGTGCGAAGCCGAGATAGTACTTTCTTACGCACGAAGACGAGATAGTACCTTCTTAGCGCCAAGCCGAGATAGTACCTTCTTACGCGCCAAGCCGAGATAGAACCTTCTTACGCGCCAAGCCGAGATAGAACCTTCTTACACGCGAAGCTCAGATAGTACCTTCTTACGCACGTAGCCGAGTTAGAACCTTTTTGCTCCCAACCGACAATATACGCTTCCCATGAGCGGCTGGTCGCCTCCCACCACTCGGCCGCTTTCTCGGGCGTAGCAGTTTCGCGTCATGTTTGTGACTGATTTAAACACATTTCACAGAATTTAAACGCAAAACCAAGATAGACGTTTTGTAGTATGAATCTTAAACTTTTAAAATCGATTTTAGCGCCTAGTTTTAGCACATATAAAGTATATTTAAATAACTACTATTTCGCGAAAGCCCTGCGCTATAACTTAAAAAATAGCAAAGATACGAATTTTTCAAAAATTCCTTATTTTTTTCGTTTTTTTTTTTTAATTTTCTCCGTTTCTAATTATTTGATTGGGTCGCTCGCCATCTCATTTTGTTTGTATTTTTATTCTCTACAATTTGTCCTTTTACACCATCGAGATGGTTTCAGTAGTTCAGATTTTATAAGCGAAAAACGAAAAAAAAACGCGGTTTTTGCATTAAAATGTTAATAACAAATTGTTTTACACTATTTTTTAGTCTAAAATATGATAAAAAGTTACTACGGATTGGCTTCTATATGGTGGTATGGTTCGTCTCCGGGTAATATTTTTGTCTCGAAACCTCTATTTTTTTTCTCTATTGACTGGCCTAATGTCAAATAGAGTATTTTTTCACTATTTTTACATCTTTTAAAAATGCATAATTTTTTTCTGAAGAGGTTTCCCATTTTAGTTCAGGACTTATGTTGAATGGTTTACAATACAGAATCAGAGAAATATTTGTCTAACAAAAATATTCATACGTAGCACTGACTTTCTTTGATAAAGGTACATTGAAAAGCAGCTAATCAGAGACTTCCAAAAAAGATTATAAGAAAATATGGCTATATTCTACAAGTAAAATGCAAACTTTTTCCGGATCAATGTTCTATATAAAAAGTTTCAGGATTTTGAGTAAAAAAATGGCAAAAGTTGAATTTTCACCAAAAATTGCAAAAAAACAGAATTTTTGATATGCAATAACTTTTGTAATTACTGAAATATTGCTTTAAAAATTTAGGAACATGTTTTTTTTTTCATAAAAAAGCTAAATATCTACAAATTTTGAAGAATTCTAAAATTTTTACCTTGCTTAGATTACCTTAAATTATCCATATATATATATATATATATACTAGGTGGCTTCGCCCCTACTCGCTCCGCTCGCCCACCCGACGTTTGATTTGATGTTGAATTTAAGTAAATATTTTCATCAATTTTTAAGTTTGGATTTTCAAAGTGTAATAATTTTTTTCAAATCTATTTTTTTTAAAGAGTTTATTTAAAAGAGCATATTTGTAAGTAGTAAACTGCATAGTTTTGGAGTTAATTTTTTTTCTTTTAAAAACATATACTTCAAATTAGGGTTATTGGTAGTATTCAAGAAAATGTGAAGAAAAAGGAATACAAAAAGCCCATTTAAAATTTATTCATTTTCTTCATTTCGTTCGAGAAAAACTAAGATAGTTTCAATTGTTTCCAAAATTTTATAGTGACAGTATACAAAGAAGCAGCGACAATCAATTACATATATCAATAGCTAAATAGGTTTACGAAGCCCTTTTCGCTGTATTAACGAATTAAATTATTTCGTTAGTATTATGGAGCCCAGGCTCTATAAAATGTGTATAAGACAGAGATAGCGGTATAGGAAAATTCACGGCGGGCCCCATAAAGATACCTAAGTATAAACTCAATGCGCCTACACCAGTATCTCAAAGGTGGTGAGGAAAACTGTCGTTATTTCCTCCAGAATAAACCCGATAATATTATAGTTATCGTTGTAAGTGGTCAATAATGTGCTTGTAATATAGCCGACCCAAAAATCCTACGTGCGATCTTATTTGAACTGTCATCTAAAGTTGGAGGGAACAATAGAGGGGATGGTGGAGAGGATAGTGGAGGGGCCAGTGGAGGGGACTGTGGAGGGGACAGTGGAGGGGCTGGTAAGTGGAGGGCGGTGGAGGGGCAGTAGTCTGACCGAGTTTGGAATATAACGTAATTTTTGAACGATATTAACGTTAAAAATTGGGGGGACTGTGGAGGGGCAAAGAATAAGAAAGTGGCGGGGCAGTGGAGGGGGCGGTGGAGGGGCTACGTTCACCTATAGCGCCTACGTCTATATAATATAGGAAGATATATGGCCATGTCTCTGAAAAATCGAGATGTCGAAAAATAGATTTTCTTGAAACTCTCAGAAAATGGTCTCCTACTCAATCTGGATATCCCTGAATTTTGATGATTTTTTTTGCATTTTTTACCGATTTTCATTAATTTATAACTCCTCAGGAAAGCATTTTTCGCGATAGACACAAGAATAGTTTTTTTTTAGAATTCTCTGTTATTCAATAAAAATACTTTTAATGTCGTATAATTATGCTTTTCCATACATTATTTATTCTCCCGTACAACACCGCGGCTTTCAAACTGCGGCTATGTCTGTTTCCCTCTCTCTCTCTCTTACCTTCCCGTTATCGTTGCTCCTCCAGGAGTCGATGCCCTCGGCTAGATGCAGCTGAAACGGGGTAGAGGGCGGTATTCGGGAAAGCATGCACGGGTCGAGCAATCTAAATAAATACGCGTGACTCGAGATATAAAATAAAACAAGAATGAAATTTATTAAGAAAGAATTGTCAAATATAAGCAATGTGCGTAGCCGAGACTTTTCCGCTGCCGGTACGCGCAGCCGGCTTTGACGCGCGAACGCAAAGTATTCGGCACGCACTGCCGGAGTCACCTCACCGCGAGGTGTACGCACGCAACAATAATTATCCAATTGAAAGTCATACGAGACTTACTCGGGGCATCTCGGCCATGCCGGAATGTATTGCTTCTTGTGTCGGCGGGGATGGAGTGTCCTCGCTGTCCCCGCTGATTCCTAGTATTCCTATCTAGTCTATACTGCACCCGGCTGCCGGCTGCCCTTGACACACGTTGTTCCGCCGGGTTGCTATCCGTGGAGGCGCGATACGGTCGTTCTCTCTTCCACTCTTTCTTTCACTTTTTCGGTTACAACTCTTATACACCTGTTGCTTTTTGCAGCTCACAAAACGTTCTCCCTGTCATCAAGATGGCCGCGCTTTTCCGCTCGGTGCTCGGTCATCCTCTTCCTTCCGTTGCGCGCCGTCCGATGGCTATCGCAGTATCTTTCGCGCGCGGTCGCGCGCGTAATTCGAATCTCCTTACCAATCCGAATATTATGTGCACGCGCCCGTTACACCCCCCACCCAGATTTGACGTCCCCCGGACGTTACATCTGCAAAAGGGAAGGCCGCGGTAATGGTTTGGGACGACACAGGTTGGTTACAAAACTCTCTTTATTTTTCTATTTACGTGGCCTCAAGGCCGGGCCCGTGCGGGTCTAACGGGGCGGGTGTCGATCACGATCCGGGCAGCGGCGGGCCATCTTCACTCCGGGCCGACCGCACACCGGGCAGTACCGGATTTTTGCGTCCGGCGCGGGAGTCTCGCCCAGTGTCTCTGCCAGGCGCTCCTCTAGGCGTCGCGCTGCCTCCAGGCGGGCGCGCGCCTCTAGGACCACCTGTTCCTCTTCCTGCCGCCACGCCCGGACTCGCTGCAGTTCGTCGCGGTCTGCCGCCTCCCGCCTTCGCCAACTATATATAGATAACCAACTCCAGGGAGCCATTAGCGACGTCGCCGGAGACCGCCATCCTTGCGCGCGGTCCTCGCCCGTCCTGCGACAGCGTCACGCAGACGGCAGAGGACACTTCCTGTGCTTCTCGAACGTCTCGGCGACGATGATGATGTCATCGAGGTACGCGTACACATACGGCTCTAGTTCAGGGCCAAGCACCTGATCTATGAGCCGCTGGAAGGTGGCGGGTGCGTTCATTAGCCCATACGGCATCCGCCGGAACTGAAATAACCACAGTCCGGGCACCGTGAAGGCTGTGATGGGCCGCGCTTCCACCGCCAGGAGAATCTGGTGATATGCGCTCTTCAAATCCAGCGTGGAAATGAACTTTGCCTTCCTCAACTTTGTTAGGATGTCCTGCATGTTTGGCAGAGGATAGACATCTGGTTCTGTGACCGCGTTCACCTTTCGCAGGTCACAGCAAAACCTTCGTGTGCCGTTGCTCTTCGGGGGCATCACTACGAGACTCGACCAGCCACTCTTGGAGGGCTCTATTATGCCCTGATCAAGCATTTCGCGCACTTGTTAGTGCATTTCCTCCTGCACCTTATCCGACACAGGATAGTGGCGCTGCTTGATCGGCCGAGTACTCCGCACGACGATCTCATGCTGGACGTCCTTGACGCAGCCTAGTCCCGGAGGAAGTTTGCTCAACACTTTCTCCACCATGACCCTCAGCTCCTCTCACTGAAGGTCTCTGACGTCCTCCAGCCCAATCGTGGCCACTGGTCCTGGATCGGCTGTCAAACTGGCGACCTCCAGGTCGACGTGCACTGTCTCCTTACAGAGCAGCCGATCCCTATCTGGGTCTAGTACGGCCCTGAAGGCACGTACAAAGTTCACCCCCAGATAGCAGTCCGCATCTAGGTTGGGCATTATTGCGACTCGTATGTCACGAGTGAGGCCTGCTACCGTCACTGGTAGCATCACATGGTCGAGTAGGGGGCTCTGACTTCCATCAGCCAGATGTACCCCTCTACTCGAGGACGCCACAAAGTCCCCCTTCAACGCGGTTGCTAGCTGGAGCCCGACGGTGCCAGCAACGCGGGGAGGTCGAACTCGCCTCCGCCTATTCGCAGCCACCAGCGTGTCTGCGTGAGGCGAACTAGCCGCAGAGGCATCTCCTGCACTCTCGGCTGGCGAGGGAGTCTCGAATTCCTGCGTGGCGGGGCAAATGTCGCCCCCGGCCACGGCGACCTCCTCTGTGGGGATCTCCGGGACTGTAGGGGCGGGAGTGATCCCATCTACGCGCCCCTGTTCGCGTTTCCCGAGGCACTCGGGCAAGCTCGTGCGATGTGCCCCGGTTGCCCGCAGGCATAACAATTGAAGGGCTGGGGTGCTGCAGCTACCCCCACGCCTTCCTTGTGTGTCGCGCCACTCGGCGCGCTCTGCGCTTTTCCCTCCGGTTTGGCGTCTGGGGCCTTCCTTGTCCCGCCTCGGCCGGAGGAATGGTGTCCCCGCCCTCTGTGGGCCACCAGGCGCACCTCTCCTCGAACGGTCTGCTCCGGGACTGACTATCTCCGCCAGCACCCTCCGGAGCATATCCTCCATGCTCTCCTGCTTGGAGGTTTTCTTCTCGACCGCCGCAGCCATTTTCCCTTCCCTCGGGTAAGTCTTTGGCCTCTTCGGTGCGTCGGGAGGAGTTGTTGGCTTGTAAGCCATCTCCGGTAAGAGGGCTGCGGCTGGCAGTGGCGGTGGGTGGAACCTCTTCGCGTTCTCTAAGGTCTGCTCCACATCTACTGCCAGCTCGAGGAGCTCCTCTACCATGCGAAAGTCCGTTCGGTGGACCATCGCTTGCAGCTGGGGCTTCATGTTCCTGTGAAACTGGTCCAGCTGCTAGTCGGGGCTGGGCGGCGGCGACAACTTCCGCGTTATCACTATGAGGCACATGATGTAATCTCTCACGGCCTTATCCGCCCTCTGCGTGCGATTGTTCGCCTCTGCTACCAACCGCTGTTGGTACCTCTTGGTCGTACCGTATCAACGTCTCGCAGCTTCCACAAAGTCTCTCCACGTGGTCCACTTATCCTTCTCGTTTCTGTACCATGTGGCTGCCGTGTCGGTGAAGAGTTCCGAAAAGGATGACAGTACCTTTTCTTCGGAGAGGTTCGCCAGGGCTCTACAATCTTCAAGCCTTGCCAAGAATACGTCTATGCTCTGGCTCTTCGCGCCAGAGAACCGTATCTGCCACTTTCGAACTACCTGTCCGATGTCTCTCGAGTGGTTAAACCCAGACCTCGAGAAACTCGACGACATGCCTGCCGCACTGTCGTTTGGCCAGCTCGTACTCCTCGCCATGCTCCGGCGGTCTCCCCCCACCCAGGCTGCATTTCCGGGACGGAAATCAGCCTGGTCTACGAAACGAGCTGGCTGTGGCGATGGCGATGGCCTATCCCAGACTCCTCGCTCGTCTAGGACCGTAAACGTTTCCTCAAAATGTAAATTGTGGTTACCTCTGGCCCTCGTCACCCTGGTGCTTGATGCGGCTATTCGCTGGCTCTCCGCTTCTTTGAGTGCAGTCAGTTCTTTTTGGCATTCTGACTGCCTTTCCTCCAGCGTTTTCACTCTTGATATTAATTCTACTATTAGCGAGCCGACTTCTCTGGGCACCCGGAACTCTTGTCCGTCGCTCGCCAGGAGACGTAGCATATCTCCTGGTTACGTATCCGCCACTCTTGTCGTTGCCGTGCCTTCTTCTTTTCTTCTCTGCTGCCGTTGATTTGTATCGTCGTCATCCTCGGCCTCTTGCCCGCTTGTTTCGTCCGGGATCTCTGGTGTAGGTGGGTGTTGGCGCTGTTGTATGGCCTCTTTCGTCGTTCTTCTTATTATTTCCTGGATGGATGCTCTCGCTCGCCAGAATCGTTACGATCGGGTGGACCTTCCACACCGTCGTTTGGGTGAAGGATTTGTCGTCTTCCGCGAAGATCCTTCTTAGCAGCTCTTCTCTGAGTGCTATTCTTTTCTCTATCCTCTGGTCGGAGCTTGCTTCCAGGAAATCTTCTGGCGCATAAATGCCCAACACCCCCTTACGAAGCCTGTCCATTTGGCTGAATAGGGTGCCCTGTCGCTTCATTTCCGTGTGCGACAGGTATTTGTCGATCTCATTACAAGATAACGACAACATCCAATCCTGTATCGCCTCTTCCACGGCTGACGGCATTTTCGTGTTGAGTGTGTGCAAGGGGATTCTTGTCAATTTCCCGATTACTCTATGTGCTTTTACACTGTCAGTGGTATTCTTCACCAGGTACCTACTGGATAGCCACTGACTCTCAGCAGGCGCTCATCTAACTGGTGGTTCGGTTCTTGTACGCTTTTTCTAAGTCAACGGGGATGGAGTGACGCCTCGCTGTCCCCGTTGGGTTTCGCTGTACCTAGTTTCCTCCACTTCGCCTCTTGTTTGCAGGTTATGTTGCTCTTTTCGTTTGTGCAACCGTTTTCCTATGATGTGCAAACGAATTCAGTTGTACGCAAACAAATTCAATTGTGCGCACACGTTTTTGGCGAGGTTTTGGGCTTTATTCGCCCTTTCTACGCGACTGGAGTCCGTGATTCGAAACTTGATGCCTGCGCCAACCTATTTGGCGCACGAGCAAACAATTCTGCACACAAAATCAAAATTTCCATTTTTTGTCTACTGCGCATACGCGGCACCACAAATTTTGTGTTTGCCCGTCTACTAGGCGCGTACGCAAACGAATTTTTGACGCTTTGCGCATGCGCAACACTAAAATTCGCGAGTGCGTTCACTTCCTGGAGAGGAGAGCAAACGAATCCGCGGTAGTGGTTTTTCAAAATTGTTTTCGAGTTTCTGCGCATGCGCGTGGCCAAAATCGTTGCTTGCGCAATAAAACTAACCCGTCGCGCAAACGTGTACGCAACTTTCCCAAAATAACCTCAAAATTACCTTTGAGCAACAATTTCCCCGCGGTGTGCACGTATGTGGCCGACGGCAAAGAGATATCGCTGAAAATAAAGCCCTATCTAAATACAACACAAATAAATAATAAATAAATAATAAATAAATAATTAATAAATAATTAATAAATAATTAATAAATAATTAATAAATAATTAATAAATAATTAATAAATAATTAATATTAATAATTGGTATATTAATCCTGCCTAGTCTCTTTGCCGCCCTCGCTAAATACTTCAACAATTGCTCGGCCTTTACACGCAAAGTACCTCATTACTGGTACGTGCAGGCCGGGTATTCTACCTCCAAACAAGGTTAGAAACCACCAGTTAGTTGCCCTTGCACTAACTCTATAAATATTATAAATCAACGCAACGCGAGTCTCGACCTACTTTTGACGTCAAACTTTAAAAAAAAATTTACTATCTCGAATTATCTCCGCCCCGTGCTTAAAGCTTAAAAAAAACCATTAGTTGGGCGCCAGTTGTAACGGGGTAAGGTTCCGTGCACGTAATAAACTCTTCCGAGGGACTTGCTGCGGGTTCTACGTCGAAGAAACCCGGTTGTCCGGCAGTTGGCAGTGGCACAAGGAACTAACACTGGCCTTAAGCTTGCATTGTAGAAAGCTTAAGCCTTTTTCTACTCGAGCGCCCCTTGCTCGATGGCACTGCTGCCAACTCCGTTGCGATAATGATCAGCTGCTGGCTACACTTAGCCTTACCTGCTAGCAGCAGGTTCTCCCGTACAACGCCGCGGTTTTCAAACTGCGGCTATGCCTGTCTCTCTCTCTCTCTCTATCACTCTCTCTCTCTCTCTTACCTTCCCGTTACCGTTGCTCCTCCAGGAGTCGATGCCCTCGGCTAGCTGCAGCTGAAAAGGGGTAGAGGGCGGTATTCGGGAAAGCATGCACGGGTCGGGCAATCTAAATGAAACGCGTGACTCAAGATATAAAATAAAACAATAGTGACGTTTATTCAGGATAGAAAGTTAATATAATTAACACGCGTAGGCCAAGACTTTAGGAAAAGCAGGCGCGCTCCGCCTGCTTTATCACTTCGCGGGACAACACAGTATTATGCGGCTCGCACTGCCGCAGTTACCTCCCCGTGAGGTAGACACGAGCAACAATAATTACGAACTGGATATTTCGAGACTTACTCGGGGCTGTTCAGCCATCTCGCTCGCAAATCGTTACAGTCACCGGCGGGGATGGAGTGTCCTCACTTTCCCGCTGATCCGGTCGTCGTCGTCGCTTCTTCTTCCTCTCGCTTCGCGGCCCTCTCGACGTGTCATCTCGACGGGTTGTCAGGAGTGGAGGCGCGGCACGATACTTCTTGCACACACGCAAAAAAAACTTTCTCTCGACCGGCACTTGTTGCTTTGCGCACGGCTATACAATCTCATCTCCTTGCTCACTAAGATGGCCGCTCTCTCCCGTGCGGTGCTCCGTCATGCACCATTGTTTCGTTACGCGCCGCCCGCTGGCTCTTCCAGTGTCTTTTCCCACTTGGTCGTAATTCAAATCCCGTAGTAGCTCGGAGCCAGCCTATACTCGCGCCCGTTACAACTTATATACGATTTAAAATTTTGTTAAAATTGGAAGATTCTTTGATTGTTATGTAAAGCTTCTTTAGAGTACATTTATGTGCATTAGGCAATATGATAACAAAATTAATCTTGATGTTCTTGATATCTTTACATGTTGATGTCTTAAAATATTTTTGCCTCTCATTCACATCTTAGAATAAAAACTGATTTATAAATAAAAGGTCCATGAATGGGGTTAGCGAGCGGAGCGAGCAGGGGGGAACCCCCTAGTATATATATATATATGGATAATTTCAGGTCAACTGAGCAAGATGAAAATTATAAAATTGCTCAAAATTTGTAGACACTTAGTTTTTATGAGAAAAACATGTTCCTAAATTTTTAGAACAATATTTCAATAATTACAAAAGTTATTGCACATCAAAAATTGTTATTTTTTGCAATTTTTGGTGAAAACTCAACTTTTGCCATTTTTTTACTCAAAATCCTGAAACTTTTTGTATAGAACATTGATTGGGAAAAAGTTTGCATTTTACTTCTAGAATTTAGTCATATTTTTTTTATGATCCTTTTTGAAAGTCTCTGATTAGCGACTTTTCAGTGTACCTTCATAAAAAAAAAGACAGTGCTGCGTATGAATATTTACAAATTATACATATGGGCAGTTCTCTGGTGAATCGAGAGGTCAAAATTTTTTTTTCTTTTAAAATCACCTAAATCACTTCGTAACCATCTCATATTCCCTGAATTTTTTCAGATTTTTTTTACTTATAGTTTTTTTAGTGGCAGAGGGTCAAAGTTGGTGATTTTAGCATTTTCTGCATTCTTGACCAATTTTGATTAATTTATAAATCCTCAGGGAAGCATTTTTCACAATAAAGACAAGAGACCTTTTTTTGTAAACAAGATATAATACATGTGCCCATTGCAATAGCGACTACCATCCTAACTGCACTACTTTCAAGCAGGTTTATAACAAAGCAGATAAGCTCATTAATGCCTGTCGTACTTGCATCTCTATGGCAAACATTAACACTAATAAGCAAAGAGATGAGTCACTGAATGGGAGTAAGATCGTACAGCAAAGTAATCATTTCAAACTAATCCTCGATAAGCTTACCAGACTTGAAGACCTTGAAGGTAGCATGAATACTCTGAGCTCAGGCTAGGTGAATTCTCAACATCGATCACAAACATCGAAGAAAGGCTATCGTCCCTGGATGTATTACCATCCAAATAGTCCATACCACCTGGAAGAGGCCATCTCACATATGCAGACTGAGCAATTGAGCCTTCGTCAACAGCTTGCTGCTCTTACGGCTAATCCAGCTTAGGCTGCTCTTGATGTTTCTGCTGCTAACCGTTTGAAGAAACTAGAGCATAATGTACAAAATCTTTGTACCCTACAAAGCAGCATTGCCAACGAGCTTGTGATTATAGGATTTCAAAGAACAACTGAAACATCGGCTATGAAAGGCCTTGTATTTGCAGCGTTTAAAGTTCTCGATCCTGGTTTCTTGGAACGTGACACTATGCATGTACGTCGAATGCGTAGCAAATCATCTGAGCAACTACCATCCACCTCTACATCTGATGCTACTGCTGACTCTCAGCTGCCTGACAGTCGCGCTCACACAAAAATCAACTCTGTACCAATCATTGTTCGCCTTTCATCGCCTAACCTGATGCTGAATCTCATTAATGCAAAAATTATAATGGGATTGCTTCCGTTCACGAGCACGAACTCAAGCAAAAAAGAAAGGATTTATTTCTTATGTGCGTAATGGTCGTATCTACATCAAGAAGAAGAAAGAAGATCAAGCAACTGTCATCGCATCTATTAAAGTGCTCAATAATTTTTTAGTCTAGACATCATCGACAATCCTTCAACCACGTTCATCTCATCTCTACTCACTCACCATCTTCACGCACATCAAGATTTTCTAGGTCATGGAACCAAGGTTCAAGAGTGCGTCACGTTAATGCCAACTCTATAGGAGGACACAAGGGAATGATTAATCATTTCCTGTCGACTCACACCTTTTTTCTATATAATAGCTATCACTGAGACCTGGCTCCATTTTGAAGCTGATTGCAATATTCTTGTTCACTTGTTCTTGTTCACATTGTTCACTTAAATGAATACGCTCTTTTTCGTCGCGATTGTAATAAGAACGATAGTGGCGTTGAACTCTTTATCCATAACTCTATTTCTGTCTCTGGTAAGCCAGAATATCTCTTCTATGAAGTAACGATCAAAGGTCATCCACCTTCTTTCGTTGCTGTAGTCTATCGCCCTCCACATGCTCCTTTTCTTAAAGATACTGATCTCATAGAAAAAACTACTACACATATGTATGACTACAGCACGAAGATTATTCTTGGTGATTTTAATGCAGATCAGCTCTGCTTTTCTGATGATGCAATTTTCGTTTGTAAGTTTATTGTAGAGAATGGACTTAACAACATTCCGTATGATGCCACACACCAGAAACCTACCTATGCTTCTCTTATTTGATTTCAGTAAGGCTTTTGACTCTGGTTGTCACGTCAGATTTCTACAAAAATTACTCGAGCATGGTTTCTCTAATTCAACAATCAATTGATTAGCGTCATATTTGGTTGGTCGTCAGCAAGCGGTCGTTGACAACAATGGCAATTTTTCATCGTTTCTCGAGCTAAATACCGGAGTACCGCAGGGCTCTGTGTTGGGGCCACTGCTCTTTGCCATTTACGTTAATGATCTGCCTTTATGTTTTCACCATGACGTTTCCCACATCATGTATGCTGATGACCTTCAGCTTTATATCAACTGTCCTCTTGAGAAGCTCGACAATTTTTCAGCTAAGATGAGTGCAAATGCAGACCGCATCATAAACTCGGCTACCTTAAATAATCTTAAGCTTAATGTCGATAAGACGAAAGCCATGGTCATAGGTTCTCCTTGCTATGTCAACCCTCTCCCAACTGTAGCAAGAAGCTTCATTGATATTGGTAGCACTCCTATCGTATATGAGTCTTCTTTACGCAAACTAGGTGTGGTGTTTGACTCCAAGCTCAACTGGAATGAGTATATTGCGCATATATGCCGCCGAGTACGTGCTCTTACGTACCGTCTCTATTATTTTAGGAAAAGCATCAACCTACGTCTACGTAAACACTTAATTCAAATGCTACTCTTTCCTGTGGTTGACTACTGTTGCGTAGTGTACAATAATCATTCAAATGATATACTTTTGTATCATTCCGTATCATCTTTATATTTTACTCTCTGTTATTTTTATCTTTTCTTATATTTTACTTTTTACTTTATAATTGTAATATTTTTCTATTTGTATCACCTATTTCCATTTGTACAACATGATGTACAGAAATAAACTTTATCTAATCTCTCTCTCTCTTTCTCTCTCTCTCTCTCTTTCTCTCTCTCTTTCTCTCTCTCTCTCTCTCTTTTTCTACTGCCATACGCCGAACGATCAACACCTCGCCCGTGGTGCAAAGAAGCGCCGTAGATTGAAGTTTAAATAAACCCTTTTTCTAATTAACAGAAAAGTCTCTTCATTCATTTACCATACCTTAACATGGTAGAAGAGGTCCGTGGTTGGTAATTGAAAATCCTATTTATATGTTCTACATCGACTCTCGAGTCGTATGGAGATAATAAAAGTGCCGCATATTTTAATACCGTGAGAAACGTATGTAGAAGAAGATTCGGAGCACGAAGGAAAGCTCGAGTCAATTGAAGGAGAAACGATCACGTAGGTCAAGTAATGAGAAGATTCCGAACACGAAGGAACGTTCGAGAACGAAGACAAAATCGAGAGGAAGGAAATCGCGATACGGGTGTTTGATGGAGAAGGGTACAGTATGTGGAAAAAAAGGATTACGATGTACCTAAAAATGAAAAAGTGTGATATAGTAATAACCAAAGCAAAAGTTGCGGCAGACAAAGATGATTGGGAAGAAAATGACTTATGGCCGAATCCATCTCAAATCAGGTGGTCCGCGTATGCCTATCTCACCGATCATTTTGGGATAAAAGTATTCAT